>JADANN010000376.1:0-56871 GCA_018806985.1 Angiostrongylus vasorum
TTAAAGATGGCGGATAGATTTGATGCAAGAAGGGTTAAAGTTGGTGTACTATTGTTTTATATTTAACAGCAAATCTATCAGTCTTTTTCTGTCTTGGAGTAACGTGTCGAAAACTTCATTCTGAGGATGGAAATTTCGCGGTAGTGCTAATATTTACAACCATGATTGACGTGTTCGAAAAGATTTGACTAGACCCACACTACTGCTTTGTTCTTCGTATATATAATTCTCCGCTTTACTTTATGTTCCGTCATTATCTTTTGTCGTTCACCTTTTGTGTGTTTGTATTCTCAGTGGTTTCCAGATGAGGGTCTGAACCACACGATCAACAGTGATGAGAAGCTCCTGAAAAGAATAAATGTTTTGGGAGATTGCACTTCATAGATGAACTTGGAGCTATTTTTTATTGCGAAATCCCTCTTTGCAGGAAACTTTCATCGCTGCAAATTCCAAAATATGACGTCACGAAGTGTTACGAAATTGACTGTGGATACTTCGTGATTGACAGGACGCTCTCGATCTTTGTGACAATGAAAAAATTGCTCAAGTAGAGAGCTGCTGGTTGGGCGAGCAATGGTGCTGCTCATAAATGTCGTAGACCTATGTTTCCTAAATCTGATTCATTTGCTGGCACTACATCTAACTGCCAAACGAGGGGAATCGAAAATATTGAGCTAATTCCGCGATTGAAACCTTGTCAAGAAAAATGCCTCGGCATTCGAAAAGGTAAAAATGGATCTTCTTTCAGTTTTTACTCCTAGTCTTTCCCGAATCCACTGTCATCGGCTCCTTAAGAGTTTATTCAGGTGAAGCAGTCTTGTTTTCAAGAGAGTTTTCTCCAACAGGTTGTTTTTAGTCCGCTAAAAAGTGCGAGACGTTTATTTTACTAAAGGCCTGTCACTATTGGTGCCGAGTTCAGTGATTTGGCTATTAACAGGAAAATTGCCATTGAGTGCTCATGTGTAAGTTGTGTGTAAGTTGTTTAGAACTTTCTGTGGCATGTTTGGAGTCTTATAATTTGACAGTGCTTGTCATAACGACCAAGTAGTATCTCCAATTTTTGGCACGATTTTCTTTAGTAGACATTTACTCGACGGCATATAAATAATACCACTAAAAGATAACTCAGGTTCAATTGAATCTTGTACCCAGTCAAGGCGATTTTCAACACCTTCTCAGTATAGAGCCTCCATCAATTTAGTCAACAAAGCCTTCCGGATGATTTCAGCAGTAGCTCCACATGTTTAAACTGTAGGTAAAAAGTATCCTAAAAAACGATTTTCATTAAACCTCGGTAAGAAAAGTCAATAGTCATGACTGAGTTGACACGATGTTGATAATAAAAACTTTATTCGACTTACATTTGAGCACCTAATCTTTTTCAGAGGCGGCAGGTTGATCCGAGCCAATGGTCCACAGCAGGCCGTTGTCCCAATGTGAATATTCGTTCCATTCGAGCGGTGCTCCTTCTACTGGATTCGGACGGACTGGACAACGAACACCCACATCGCAACAATTACCACGTTGCGACCACCGATTCGGATCAATGCGCCTCTGAAAAAAGGCGATGGAGCTGATACGTTAACTCAGTAACAGTTTTATACCGACTTCTTGCCAGCTCAATCATGCATAAAATGAAAGGTGATAAAGTCAGGTCTAAAACAAGAATTGCCAAAAACATGTGCAACGTTTGCAAATCTTTATAATACAGGGGAAATAGGGCTAAATCTGGTGTTTATTTCTATGAAACGTTCTCCCTAGTTCCACACTTCGATATCCTGTCTTCATGAGTTTATCGAAGGGAGAGCCTCAAACACTGCAAATATCGGAGGAACCTTCTTTTTTATCTGTACTCCACAACACTAAAACACGGTTCCGATTCCTCTGGGTCAAAACTATTCTCTGTTAAGTTTCTCCCGGATGATCTGGAGTAGTATCTTCTCCCAGTTGACCGTGCACACATGCTGAACAAAGGGAACCTTTCTAGAACAAACTCTACATGAGCATAGAGTCACACACCACTTATCGGTAGACGAATGCTTTCTTCCCTTGTTAAACCGTTCATCAGTTTTATCAACACGGATTGTGTCATACCAGCACGCCTGAATAGGTACTGTCCCTAGCAGGAAGCACCATATCAAACAAGAAAACAAATGTTTACAAGAAATATAAATAACTTGATGCAACTAAGAAGTTGTAAACAGGAGCTAGCAATGCAGTGCTAGCGATGGCGTTACGATGGCGCGAGGCGGTGGTTCGCAAGAGATTTGTTTGAAAACAGCTTCCGATCCACAAAATTTTGCTAGTCCCGGTGAAGAAGATTTGAAGACGCCCCATTCTAAAATTTCAGGAAGAACCAATTAGACCAGAGTTCGGTGACATCCATGAGGACAAAAATCCTTAGGCAGCAGTCGATCCCACATCCGAAGGAAGTCAAATGAAAACGTTGTGGTATCTGCACACTTCTACTCATCGTGCGGAGTAAAGAAAAGCAGCCGCCTTTAGTGTAGAGTAAAAAAACATCCATCTTTACTGGATAGCTTGCATAACATGACTTTGTACTTTTGCTTCCTCTGAGGATGTAGTGGCAAAGTTCGACTCTGGTTTCAAATGCCGCTATGGTTCCACCATCATAGACGTTCTCACGGACTGGTAGATTCATTCAAAATACCAATTGATAATTTAGAACAAAGGAACTAATCTTGCACAATCGGTCTTGTGTCTCATAGGTTGTCCGCCTAGTCAAATAGGTGACAGCCAACAACTTTTACAATTACTTTCATTGCACTAGAACAAACAGATAAAAACAGACAAACAAACAGTAGAAACACTCTTCTCTGTGAGTGAACCAGCAAAATTCGAGTTAAAGGAACTCAACAGTTAAATCCAAATGCTAACACGAAACATTAACAAACAAAACAAAACAAAAAGAACGAAACATTAACAAACAAAACAAAACAAAAAGAACGAAACATTAACAACAAAACCTCTTTGGTTTATAAAAATAGAGCGAAGCAAGAAAATAGAAAATCTGTGTCGAACCCTAAATAAGTCTTACAAGCGCTTTAATGGACAGAAGAATGAACACGTACGGAAACACCCTCTCATACTCAATTGATTTCAGGCTATATTACAAAGAAGAGCAAAAAACAGAAGAAAGCATACGTCACTAAATTCGTTGTAGTAGTTGATTTTATTACTATGTAATATTGCTAATATAGCTTTATTTTATCGGGTAGTTCCCAATAACATTTAATTGTCCATTGAATATTCCATGATGCAAGTCAGCACGACCCCCTCTATCAACATCGCTCGTGAAAGGCACATTGATCTGGTTGTTTACAAACACTTATTATAAGCAGTTATGTTGCTTTTTCTTAAGTTAATGCTTAGTAATGAGCACTCTTTGCGTCGTGCATAACTACTCTGTTCTTTTTGACCGAAAATTTTTTTTAGCCTATAAGTGGCCCATAAGTAGTGCCATGAAATTTTTTTGCTTCAAAAAATATAATGCTCCAGGCGTTCATAATGAACCGTTATGTACCACTTTCCGTTTTTTTTCCAAGCCTAAGCCTTGTACCAAAGAAGGAGCAGTATTAACACTAAACGGAAGCAATCTGACAAACTAGTATATGGCAATCTATCGAAGTCCACTTACAATCCTTAATGAAGCGTCGAAATGCAGAAGTACAAAGTCCGTCTAAGCTCTCTAGAAGTACCGCGTTCGTCATCATTTGATCAATCGCTTTCGTCATCGCTTGAAAAGAGGCCTGAGTGACTTCTTAACCAATTGCGTCCGCCATCTCTTGACCGACCGTCCTCGTCACTGCTTGAAAAATCGCCTGGTTGAATTCTTAACCAATTGCGTTCGTCATCTCTTGCCCGACCGTCCTCGTCACTGCTTGAAAAATCGCCTGGTTGATCCCTTGACCAATTGCGTTCGTCATCTCTTAAGCGATCGTCTTCGTCAATACTTGACCAAAGTACCTCAAATAAATGTGTTTCGCACAGTACCAATTCGCAGGAGGTACAAATATTCAAGACAAAGTTTGGAATAACACGTGCAGTTTAATTCAGAACGGCTTTATAGTATAACTCTGCCACACGTGCACCAAAGAAACTAACACTATAAAGGAATTTTAATAAACGAGCACACAATGGAATACAACTTCTTGAGTGCTAGTTCTTTGATTAACACAGTAGGCTGTATCACAATCTTCCATCTCTCCTTGTCACCTGCAAGAGTAGCCCAGTGGTTTTTGTTCGTTCTAGGGACTCGTTGGACATCATATCTTCCTTCTAGGGATTTCGTTAAGAAATCTGACCATGGGGTTGGTGGTATCCCTGCAGTGCGTTTAAGGAATCCAGTCACTAACGGCCCTTGCTCGTTGGTTGTCGTTAATACGCACTGCGCGCCCAGCTCATCTTGTCTTTCATTACTTCGCGTAGAGAATGACATCATTGATTTTTTGACGTTGATGTACGCTGGACCTTCGGATACCTCCTCTCACTTACGCAATACGGGACACTCCTAGGATCGCCTATTCGACTACGCATTCTGTTACGTTGAATGAACTTCCATCCTGTTTATGAACCGACCAAGTTTCTAATGCATATGTTAAGGCAGGAATTACCATGTAGTCGAAAAGGACGCGGATGTGGGTGTTCTATTCTGCTCGTTACACCGTCGATGTTCTTGAAAGCTCATCAAGCCGTTGGTTTTTTCTTGCTCAACTCTGGAGTTAAGTCGTTCACAGTGTTGATTTCCCGCCCTAGATAGACGTAGCTGGAGCATTATGACCTGTCCATTCCGTTCAGCGTGAACAGGATATAAGAAACCAATCCCTTCCTCATGAACATCCTTGTTTTGTTAGATTTAGTCGAAGGCAAATCTTTCCACAGACTTTATCGAAGTCGGCAAGCATTCGTTGTGCTTGGCTAATGTTTGGTGTTATACAAACGACGTCATCAGCAAAGCGAAAATGGTGTAATTGTCGACCATTTTTTAGATTTTCTGTAAATAACTTTGGCGATATGGTATCGCCTTGTCTAACACCTCGTTTGACGCCTGTGATAACATCGCTGTAGAACGCTGCTATTTTGGTCGTGAAATTTCTACATAGCTTACGAAGAAACTTTAGATACTGAGTAGGGACGCACTGGCCGTTCAGCGCTTTCATTATTACTTCTATCTCAACGGAGTCAAAAACTTTCCGTAAATAGATGAAAGCGAGACACAGCGATCTTTTGTACACTCGCGATACTTCACTGACTCTTCTTATGTTATCGTGCAGATATGGCCCACCATACCGAATAATTCTCGAAACCCGGCTTGCTCACACAGCTATCCTTCGTCCAGTGTTCTGTCAAACCTGTTTAGGATAACTCGAATAGAAAGTTTGCAGACGATAGACAGAAAGCAAATTGGACGACAGTTCCCGACATCGTGGACGTCACGCCTCTTGAACAATTACACAGTATTAGTGGTCCATCATTGAACAGAAACCTTGCAGTATGACAGGTAATGTGTGAAAAGAACGGCCAATGTGTTCAAGAGGGATGGCCATGAAAAAGGGAGTATGGATATATTATCCCACCGGTTCTCCCTTCCGAAAATTGATTAACAGCTTTTTAAAAAGAATCTGCTAGTACTTTTTACGCAGTCGGCCATTCATTAGATACCAAAAGTTCAAAAGAAATGTGAGTGATACAAATGATAACGTATTTAAACCCACGGTATCGTCACGACATTCTAACGACGCTTCTGCACTGTGTAATAGTTCGTTTGATGCGTTATGTACAGAATTCATCGGCATGGTCTACAAATGTACTTAACATAATAACATAACCACTTCATCACTCCAAATAAAGAAGAACTGTGACAACACTGGATATGAAAGGTAGCATTTTTACTTATTTTTCGTGATCCGTCGTCACATTCACTATGCCGATCGTAGCAATTCTTGCATTCGATTTGTTCCCTCGCATTCACCGTCCACTGTGGTCTTCGAACATTTCGTGTGTTGTTTCAGCTGGTGCTTGAAGATTTCGTCTTCCTTCTGAATGGCGTAGAATGGTGGTCGAGTCGAAGATCTTCGCAATTATGGAGATAGCCAGGATAAGGTGTTTCCACGTCGATTGGAGGGGAGCACTGGGGCGGTGATCGAGTTAGCGCCTTTGTTTTGTGATAGACGGCATCACTAAACACTGCGCCATCCCCAAACCCTAAAGACAGCACTTCTTGCCAGTATTTGTAACTGCATTGTTACAAAGACTCCCAGAACAATTAACTCGTAATAAGAGTTTAGGAGGTCTCGGAAAGACTTTTCTCGAAAAGCCGGTAGTCAACCATCTATTGGGCCTGGTGTAGGGTACGAAAGACGACATAGGCCTAAAAAAAAGGCCTAAAAAGGACATAGGCCTAAAAAAGACGACATAAAATATAGGCCTAAAAAATCTGATTATAACCTTTTCCGTAGATGTATTTGCGGTAGAAAAGCACTTATTATTCCAGTATTGACCTTATCGTATCCAAGATCGACGAGGGTCCTACATGGATTGTGCGCGATTCCTGCGATTGCTGAAACTGGCTTGTCACGCATTGGCTCATTCACGAACTCGCGGTGCTTCACAGACGAAAACATCCTCTGCGAAAGCAAGAAATGTTCAGGACTAACAGAAATAAACGATCACTCAGAAATTCTCGAGTTCTACGTAAAATATCGCACCAAGACGGAATGTCTAATTCAAAATTTCTTCAGCATGCTGAAATCTTCTCCAAGCATCGTCACATAATCTGGATAGTCAGCTTGAACACTCAGCATGATATAGAAAAATTCACAAAATTTTACTTAAGTATGTCATAACAGAAAAGCTGGTCGCTCTCGAATACCGGATAGATCGCTATACAATTGGCAAAAAGCAACTGTGTAAGGAAACGGATATTCATGAAAGAAGGGAGCACTCAAAGATGCTCAAGCCTCTGGATGAGGTACGTTTAACACAGAAACGTCACCTACTTCTGTACACCACACAATTTCAACTTTATATCCCACAAGAAACCCCAAAACCTGTATGTCTCACAATAATGAAGTATGTTATCTATGTTATTTTGATTCCAACCGGTAGGGTGAAAAATCACGCCAATCGCCTCAATCGTAGAGGAATCCAGGCTTCTTCTGAATCTACATGGACGGCGACCGCCAGTGGCAAAGAGCTGTGAACGCTCTGGCAGGATTATCTTGGAAATCCAGAAAGAAAACCCAACATATATTAGGTCAGTGTTATATTTCGCAATATACCCTGCCATCAAAAAAGAGTAGGCAGTAGGCAAAAAGGTTAAAATTGTGATTATAACTATAGCCTCCGCTTAACTGGGTTCAACGCCGATTTGGGCTCCCCAGATCAATCCCGTTGACGGGTGATTGCTGATGGCAAAAAGATCGATAGAACTAGCTGAGAGACAGGCGAAACGAAGGACCCGCATGGTGTGGTGGTGAACGCGTTACTCCCCGGAAAGGACAATAACGCGTTCGTTCCGCACCATAGGCACCTGCGGTCCAGAGTTTTGCAAATATCTCAGCTTCGTTGAAGTTATATTTCGCAATATACCTTGCCATCAAAAAATAGTAGGCAGTAGCAAAAAGGTTAAAATAGTTATCGTTTTAAATAATTAGTCGGTTGAATAACTTGTTAACTAGTATAATGCACGGATATCATATGACGTGGACTTCAAAAAACGAGTTTCACTAACAGCCAGCACTTCAGATTACGGCATCGAGTTAATTCTATGAGCATCTGGCCAATTAATGAACTTACTTACTTATTTGGATACTTGAACGGCCCATTCCCAGTGGTTTTGTGGGCCCCAGCACTTCCCTGGAGTCCCGAGGGCAGCCTGGTCAATGTCTACCCCAAGTCGCCACCACCACACGCAGTCGCCGACCTTTTGGATCAGACGGAGATTTGCCATCATGCGACTAGTTTGATACCAGGACAATGGTGGACCCTGGTCTTGGTTTGCTCTTATCTGGGCTAGCTGATGGAAACGCCGGACTCCTCCTCATTTTGGAAGACCCTGCCTTTGAATTTCAAGATGGGCAGAAGTGCCCCCCAAGAGTGAACGTCCAACTATTTGAAAGTATTGCGGTACACAATAATAATAGACAGAATTTTTTTAAGGATAGTAAAACTAACAAATTACTACATGAAACGAATGAGGAAATAGTAACTGAATGAGAAAACGGTAAGAAAAGATATCACGTAGCACAACCGAAATCAAGCAGCATTGAAATCCTTAAACACTACACAAGGTTGGCGATTACGCGCGTGGTTGAATATCTCTCGAATCGTACGCGCGGATTCATCTATGTGATTGTCAACAATGATAGAAACAAACAATTTTCGGTAAGCTACAGACTAACTGCGAAGCAAGAGCTCTTTAAATGTAGGAAATTTAAGGATTAAAAAAAGAACATAAGAGATGAGACGCTTTATGGAAATGAAAAAAGAAACGGAAGCAGAAATGATAAAGGATAGCGCGCTTAGCGCTGACCAACCCTTGCGTGCTGCACCATGCATTCAACTGGAAAAAAAAGCCCGTCGCAGAGGTGAATGAATGTGTATCTGTTCACAACAATGACTCCTTGGAGCTGTCTGGCAGGGCACCGCATGGGCATACATAGTCGATGGTTTGCTCTGTTTCCAGGTAAAACGAAATCCGCCGTCCAAGCGCATTTGAATGTCGTTATAAGGATCGCCATCGGAGGAATGACTACTAAATTGGCTACATGTGCGGCTCCATAAATTATTGCAGACATTAAATTGGCATTTAATGGTTTAACAAATTTCTGCATGAAAGGCTAAAAAAGTGGCCCCGTTTCAGTGAGAATAATAACAAAATTCCACTACGATGCTCAGAAGCTACCAAAATCTCAATTGAAAGGTTATCGCCAGATAGTTGAAAAGCTACTTAACACTATCTAATGTAACTAGCAATTAATGAAATCTTTGGTGCTTGTGACAAAAACCGCAAGATCTGATAAAGATGGTATTCATGAAGAACGACATTCACCTGAATCTTCTACTCACACAAGGCAAAAATGAATACCAGTGAACGCTCCAGTGGTGTCTATCCAGACCAGTAAGTCCACAACACAAATGTCTTGAAACCAAACTTGACAAGACGGAAGCTAAAGGTACGGAAAGCATAAGAAGCTGTCATCAGAATCCGAGTATTCCGTGTGCAGGAAGAAAGCGAGATCGGTCAGAGAACAAAGCGACATTAGAAATCAGCAATAAAGGAAAGAATTAGCAACTAGAGATGTTTCTAAAGCATGTCCTGGCATGCATGTGGTTGTCAAACACTTAGCAACATGTAGAAGCCTGTTGGCTTGCGAGATCGCTGATATACTCACCAGAACACCAAAATGATGAACTGTGCAATAAAAGTGCAAAACACCACGTTAAGGAGGCAACAAAGACGAATGGAAGCAGCAGTGGACAAGAGGATCCAATACTTTTAAATTCATATAAACAGATCACAGCTATTACCGAACTTTTGAGATGTCATCAAGTAGCATGCGATGGTATCCCGGAATGCATCGCTAATACAAGCTGGTCCTGCGATCAATTGAGGAAATTTAGTAAAAAGGAAATTTAGGAAAAATTTAGGAAAATTAGAAAAATAAAGTTTGTGCAAAATTTGGATCTAAAGTGACTCAGAGTGAGATTTTTTCTACGAAAATCATGTGCATCATTCCAGCAGTAGGACAATTTCTTCTAATAGTCCACCAAGTTTTCAGTAAAATCCTTATTCCGATAGAAAGCAAAATGTGCTGCTCCAGCATTCCATAAACATATTAAGGAATAAAGTTGACTACGAACTATAATAATTGTGATGGGTGATTGCTGATACCAGCGTTAAGTAGAAAACTAGCTAAGAGAAACGCATAGCGAGTGCTTCCGTGGTGCAGTGTGCAATACGCGAGCATCCGGAAAGGACAATCGTGGTTTGATCCGGCTCGGAGTCCAAGTTCTGCGAATATCTCAGCAGCGTTGTGGTTGCACTTCAAATCATACGCTGCCGTGAAAAATAATAGTAGACAGAAATTGAAGCGTTAACATTATAATCATTCTTCCACCCTGCCTTTTGTTCTCACCAGACAGCCTAAAATTCAGCAAAAACCCTTCACCAAAATTCAGCGAATGAAAAATTTTTTCCTTGACGGAAAGAAGCAAGATAATTAATATTTTTGTAAGAAAAAACACTTTTGAAAGCGCTCATGAACAAGTTGAAAGAGGGAAAACACCTATCTTTTCGATTCAGCAATTTTTCCAGCGTTCCGCTTGCTGTAGAGACGTAGACTGATATTGCAACCACGTCGTGAAATCTGCACTCCACCCACAAAGCCCTTAAATGGTGTCATCTGAAATTTGTGTGGCACTTAGAAGGTTTACCCGGGATACGTAGCACAGATCTGCGGACCCTATCATCCATCTTTGAGATCCAGGAAAATATACACCAATATTGACCTAATACAGTAATAATAGATCCTGCCACTTAATAAGACGAACACACCACAGAGGGACGAAAACAGGAGTGAACTGGACTACAAGAGGATGCAAGCGAAAGTCAACCACTTGCATTAGCATACGGAAGCGACTTTAGGAATACGTAATGGGCCTCAAGTAGGTCACCATGTTCATAGCAGACCACCTCCATTAACGACGACTATGCGACAGAAGCAAAGGAAATTATGCTGAAGCAAGCACTATCGGTGAAGGCAGGCTATTCAAATATGCAAGCAAAGCTTACTTTCCATAAGAGAAAATTTGCTACAAAGTCCTTCTCATTGTAAGTATTGTCTCAAAGTGTAAGTAGTGTTAAACAAATAGAATCGCAACGGACGCAATTAGGCATTCCTTTCAGCTTCCAGGCTGGACGTCGTTCTCGCTCCTTGTCAACTGTTGTAAGTGCCTTGTATTTTCTTTTTTTTAAAGGAGTCGTAGATTTTGTTTTAGTTATGGTGAACTTATTCTGAATATATTCCCTTTAACGGCAGTTCTGTACTGTTCGTTTTCATCGTCAGAATTGGGACATTAATCGTTTAAAACAGTGAGCAAGTATGTTTCGATGAGAACACGAACGCTATCAACTCTCCTTAAAGCTACAATTCAGGCGGACAACTCCATTCGTATTGTAAACTCCTTCGCTGGACACTGTCTTGTCATCCTGACCAACCCGAAAACAATAAGCTTGTTCTTAGTTTTATATTCTTCACAGGAAAATATCTTGCGAAAATCGTCGAGAAAAACTTTAAAATTTTTTCAAACATGAGGTTGGTATGGGTTTCTATTCGGTTAACGTTTCCAGGGGTTCCAGTGTTAGTGTGGAACTAGCTTTGCTATGTTAGCGTTGACAACGTAGATCCATACCTATCCATACAGCAGTACAGCTATTTCACTAAGATAATTGCTTTCGTACAGCCATTATTTCGCGTTTCCAGAATGCTTTTGCAGTATTCGAATCCTGTTGTCAATAAGTAGGAGAGGCGTAACCATTTTCACCTATACCATTGCTATTAACCCATCAACAGCTGTCCATCCACTCTTCCTACAGTTTCACAATAGGCAAGCAGAGTAACGGGAAGCACGAACAGTGTCGCAAACCTCAACACAAGTGACAAGTAAGGAATACAACGAAGCTGTTCACAAATGGAAGTAGCTCGCTCAAATTTTCTTTCTGTTGCTTCTAAAAGTTTTTTTTTCTGTGGGTTTTTTTCTACAATGTGTACTGATCTCTGTTCGTTTCAAAGCTATTGAAAACCTCAGGAAATTACAATATCTTTCAACTTTTAAAGCAGTTTCCTATCTCAACACTTATTATTTTCCCAAAAAAACTCATTTATTTCCAATTTGATTAAATAGCCTGCCTGAAGAGGCACATAGTCGAAACCAGATGGCTAATATCAAAGCTAAAGTACAGTACTGTATCTGAAACTCTCGTCTTCCTCACACTCAAAATCGGATACTTCAAGAATACGATCAAGTCAGTTTTATATAAACCCAGCGTACTTCACTAGTTCCTAATGATTTTGAACATTTTTTCCACGGGTTTTCTTCGGTATATACACTCGTCTTATTCACTTGCAAATTTGGGGGGGGATAACCACGGAATTCATTATTTTTTGAACTTTTTTGAAACAGCTTCCCATCCTATGGTTTCTATGTATTTCAAGAGTTTTCCGAGTTTTTTTCGTTCTGCAAAGTAGAGAAATTTCTTTGTCGTGTTCTCTTCTCTGCCAATAACTTAAAATGTGTAATCGAAGGCGGTCCAGTATTCAAGAAGTACCTTAGGAAATCGTATTGAAACCTTTTCACAGGTCAAATTTCAAAGGAAACATTGACAAACAATCCTCAATGTCGAACTCAGTAGCCGGCATGGAAGAGAGCTGGCGAACTGGGGGTACTGGCGAAGAGCCGCTACGAAGATTTGCGGGAGTTGAAGGGGGTTTACTGCTTGCAACTTTCCACTGACCAAGGGTCCGAATTGCGCATAGATTATCATTTTTGTGTAACAGCTATATAAAGCACAGTCTTGGACATTATGACTGTGCTTTGTTCCAGGCAGGTGTGTTTCACACGACGAATCCATTTGAGAGCTGTCACTACTGCACCATTTGCTACAAGCATGGGAAGTATCGCTTACCGCTACACACAAAAAAAGCCCAGCGATTTCTTACCTAGAACTGATTATTTTAGGTGAGCAAGTGTCGGTGGAAAATTCACGCTGTTAGAGTTGTTCATTTGTCCGAACCTTTGTAAAGTCAAGCATTACTGTGAATAAATCAGATGGCTAAGGATAGTCGTTTTCGAATACACTTAGCGTAGTTATCCTCCTCACTATAAAGCGCTTCGTTTCATATTAAGGTTGTGGAGTAATTCAACGTGTCATATCTACTCCAGATAATCACTCACTAAAGGTTATGGACTGCGTAATCCGCTGCGTAACGGCAGCTTCGAAAGGTGCGAGCATAGATGTATACCGGGTTACCTCTCCCAAAACTCATTACGAAGCACTTGTCTGCAAAGATTGGTGCGTTAGAGACTGCGATTGGAGTACCAATCAAGGTGTGCGTGTTTGTCTAAGTATTCTGGAAGTTAGCAATAAGTTTGTTACCCAATTTTCTTAAAGTTTACCCGAAGTTGAAAGAAAGCATGAAGCTTAATCGTCCTAGAGAACACTCCAGCTTGATTCGTCGAATTACCACCACGTACATGGGCGCGTTCGGATTTTCACATGGGTTCAGCTCCTGCCGTTTCAGGATCTACGACGTTCTGTACTTGTCGACATGATGTGTGCTGCTTCAGTTCAGTTGTCGACGGAATCGCAATCGTCCTGAAATGGATGTATTTCAGAAAAGAAATGAAACCTAAACAGACACAAAACTTAGACAAATACGGTGAAATTAGATGAAATTTATAGTGAATAACTGTAGTAGGTAGTAAATAGAATAGTTAACATTGTGATTTCGACACTTGGATGGCCCGTCATCACTGATTATGCGGGCCATAGCATAATCTCCACTTTTTTCCTGAGATTTACTGGTTTAATCATTGGGATTCACTAGAGCCGAGATCAGCATAGCCAAATACTGCAACAGGTCATCACCACCACATACAGTCGCCGCCCTTGTAGATCAGATGGAGATTTGCCCCCTACGTGACAAATTTGATACCAAGATGGTGGTGGATCCTAGTATTGGTTTAATCCTAGCTAGCCTTAATGTTGAGTACGCCGGACCCCTTCTCATCTTGGGATTCGCGCCAAAGAGATAAGTCCCCCCGCTGTACATCGGAACCCCACACCCAGGAACACCTCCCAGCCACGATGAGGCGGCAAACCTTCGGGGGAAGCCTCAGGTTAACCGGGTTCAATGTCGCTTTGTGCTCTCAAGATCAATCCCATTGAAGAGTGATTGCTGATACCATCTTTAGGTTAAGATGCCGCTGAAAGAAATTCGAAATGAATGATCCGCATAGTGTGGTGGTAAACACGTTAGCCCCCCAGCGAGGGTAATAGCCTGTTCAATCCTCACCGCAGACACCTGCGGTGCGGAGTTATGCAAATATCTCAGCGTAACTGTGATTGTATAGTCAGGATCCTTCACCATTGATAAGCGCCTGTGTTTGCTAAAGCGTAACCAGGAAATGAAGAAAAAAAATACGAAAGAGGAAATGGAGAAAATAAGCTCATAGAGGAAAAAAGTAACGAGAATGTTGCGGTCCAAAAAGAAACAACTTCCTGCTAGTGTTTACTTGAATTCAGCAAATCCACCAAAATCAGCACCTCTATAACAAAAGCAGATAATCTGGAACACAAAGATGTCGAAAGATTTGAAGAACTTGAAAGACCGCTTGCATTTAAATGCTGGAGTGGATTGAGTTAATCTGCTCCAAGTCACCGATTCCTTGCGCGCGCTTGCGAAGCGGCTTCTCACACCGGCCGTAGTTCAAATCGGTACATTCACCATTGCTGTCCAATACTTACAATAACTACCTATGCGTCGTTCAGAGCCTATCAGATTGTATTCCCCTAACGAGGATCAGAGAGCAGGATCGGTGGGCACCAGCCATCCATTCGACACCCCTCCACCTAGTCCCGAACGTGTCCGAGGCTCGAGAAGTCATAGAGGGCGAATTGGTAACGTGTTTTTTCTTTTTTGTTACATTGATCGAAGTTTATGGTGCACATTTGTTTACGTGGACATGTTTAGAACAGCGTCGCTCACGCCTTGCTGCACACGTTCCTGGAGGCAGTGACAATTCCGTCCGGTCATCTGTAAGGGTAACTCAAAATTCAGACATTTTATCGCTGTGACCAAGTGACGAATCGCTAACTATGCTTGTAGGAGGTCTAGTGCTACCGTATGTGTGTACTAGTCACAACCAAAGCGAGTGGTTTTGGAAGGGATAGGCGTTCAGAAAGATCGCGTTTAAAGCAGGAGTGTGTTTTACACGCTTTCTATCGCAGTCATGTGCTAATTTCGTGAAAAACGCTGTTCACAGAAACATTTATTCTACAGTCTACAACGAACCTTATACTATACACTATTCACTTGGATTTTATAGTTCTTACATAGCGGCACGTCTCGTGGTGCACCAAGCTGCTCCTAATACCAGCTTAGTTAGCATGTTTTATGATGAATTAAGTATAACAATGTTTTGTTGATTTCTTGAAAGACTGGTATAGCTTCCCAATTTCTTTAGCACTAGACCAGTCTCTACAAGAACAACACAATGAATGCCTGGACTGCATTGATTTCAACGAACACTACAAGTGGAGAGAAAATTAACGTAGTCCCAGGTGTTTCGCACACAAATTTAAGAGTTGCAGCGAATGTGTTAATTTCTTTACTGCAATCACAGTTATGTATTTGAAATATTTTCAGGGAGCTGTACGAGGCGTGCTGACCTGTTCGCCTAATGGCACTCTTCGACGAGGGAATCATCCGTTGGGTACGATATACGAGGTAGATTAGGGCTTATTTGTAGTTTTGAACATATGTTCATTAATTATCTCCCAACAGTTTACCGCCTCATCGTGACAGGGTGGCGGGCTGCGATGTACAGCAGTGATTCCTTCTCCCCGGCAGGATCTTCCAAGCTGAGAAAGGAGTCCGGCGTTTCCACCGGGTAGCCCATCTAAAAGCAGACAAAGACCGGCTCCACTACCGTCCTGGTATCAAACCAGTCGCATGGTGGTGAATCTCCGTCTGATCCACAAGGTCGGCGACTGCCTGTGGTGGTGGCGACCTGGGCTGCATTGACCAGGCTGACCTCGAAACTCCAGGCAAGTGCTGGAGCCTACAAAACCACTGAGGACGTACCGTTCAAATAGCCAAGTACGTAAGTGTGTGTTAGCTGTTGAGCTGTGGTGGGGGTGTGGTTGATTGTGTTCGGATTCGCTGTGATGACTTGCCAATTTCTGTCACCGACATAGTAAACGTTGAGTTTTCTTTTATGGATTTCCAAGGTAATCATGCTAGAGCGTTCACAGCTCTTTGCCAGTGACGGTTGCGGTCCATGTGGATTTAGAACAAGCCTGGATTCCTCTACGATTGAGGCGATTGGCGTGATTTTTCGCCCTACCGTTTGGAATCAAGATAACATACTTCATTATTGTGAGACATACAGGTTTTGGGGTTTCTTGTGAGATATAAAGCTATAATTATGTGGTATGCAGAAGTAAATGACGTTTCTGTGTTAAATGTACCTCAGCCAGAGACTTGAGCGTATTTGTTTAAGTCCTCCCTTCTTTCATGAATATCCGTTTCCGTTACACAGTTGCTTGTTGCCATTGTATAGCGATCTATCCGGTAATACAGAGCGACCAGCTTTTCTGCTATGACATACTTAAGTAAAATTTTGTGTTTTTTCTCTATATCGTGCTGAATGTTCAAGCTGACTATCCAAACTATATGACGGTGCTTTAAGAAGGTTTGAGCATGCTGAAACAATTTTGAGTTAGACATTCCGTCTTGGTTCGATATTTTGCGTAGAACTCGAAAATTTCTGAGTGATCGTTTTTTTCTGTTAGTACTGAACATTTCTTGTTTTCGCAGAGGATGTCTCCATCTATGAAGCACCGCGAGTTCGTGAATGAGCCAATGCGTGGCAAGCCAGTTTCAGCAATCGCAGGAATCGCGCACAATCCATGTAGGACCCTCGTCGATCTTGGATACGATAAGGTCAATACTGGAATACTAAGTGGTTTTCTACTGCAAATACTTTTACGGAAACTGTTGTAATCAGTTTTTTTTTCAGGCGTATATTCTATTCGGACAATTCCTCATTTGCAGAAAGGAGAGGTCGTTCATCGAATGGCTTATGGTGGGCTTGCTTGAACTTTTTTCGCCTTCTATTCTCCATTACTTGCTTACTTTATTAAGACCGAAACTTTGTTCGACGGTTAATTTAAAAGGCTTTGTTGTGTAGGTTTATTGCACATTTTGTTCATACCAAAGAGCAGGAGCAGTAGTGACTGGGAAATCCAAATGGAAATATATGTGAATGACTTTTGGTTAACTACGATTAGTACGGTTGGGAATTGAAATATTTGTACTTGTTTTTGAAAACGAGGAACTTTCATAACCTTTTAAATGGTTTTCATATTTTGAGCTGTTCTTTTCTTGTGCTGTATCGCTCAGCGTCGCTTCCTACATGTCTAGCTGAAGCGTTTTAGGGTGAGGATGTTGCTTCATATTGCTTAGATTATGGACCTCGAAATTTTAAACGCATTTCGTTTACTAACCCTAAGCAACAGGTAATATGGTTCTTTCAAATACCGTGCCGAGGTGATATATGCACTGACGATTAGGGGTCAACTCCAACAAATACGCCCAACATCTTCACCCGCAGAACTTACGATCACTTCTAGCACCCACGGTGGAGCTTAGCAAATTACCTGGAAATTCTTGCCTATTCATTAAATACAAGTGGCGGATAGCATAATGAACATTGTGGTGCTTGTCGTATGCTTCTAGTGACCTGAATCAACCCCGAGCAACTTTAGCTCCCTATAAAAGCGAGGAAAGTAATGACGCTCATTCAAGTTATTCGAGATCATCTGGATTCCAGATGATAGCGGTATTGCTCATGTACCGCAACTATTTCATCTACAAAAGAACTGTTTGTTATTACCTGTTCCCATTATCCTCATTCGTCTTACTTTCATTCGATTTTCAGAAAACAGCTGGTACGAGTGCTGAAGATGCCTGTGCGGCCTATAACTGTCTGAAGGAGTGGGCTACAGCTTTTCTATGAATTTATATTATATTGTATCGTTTCATGTAATTTTTTGTAATTTGTTCTGCACATTTATATTATAAACATATGTATATCATATGTATAGGATGGTAGTATTTTCTTTTTGTTACTATGGTCCATCATAAAAGCACATTACTATCAGCATTTAGAAATGTTTGGAGCACATGAGTCTCTAACTTCAGTGTTTTTTATTCCTGGTTGCTCTATGGGATAACTCTCATTTAGTATAAAGGATGAAAGGATGAAGGATAAAGCTCTCGCCGTTGATCAACCGCTGAGGGATGCGCCGTGCATTCGGCTTCATTAAGCATTGTTGGACGTGATTAAATGCTTATCTGGCCTTTACAATGACTCGCGGTGGCCTACCGATGTATCGAATCGGTGCTACTATCCTCCCAGATAGTTCTGGTACCAATTTGTTGACCCTGAAGGAATGGCAGTCCTCTGAGATTGGGGCGCAGGATCGATCCCATGTGTGTTGCTGGACCCCCTCTAAGCACCATGCTATACGCGCCTCTGTGTTGCACATTTATATTATAAACATGTGTATAGCATATGTATAGTAGTAGAATGTAGGATTTGTTCACATTTTTTAAGCGCGGAATAGAGATTTTCTCCGACAACCCACAACAAAACATCCGTGTTTTACAGTTGATAACAAAAGCTATAAGAGAATGACCACAATGATGCTCAGATATTTGCAAAACTCAGGACCGGAGGTGTCTTTAGGCAGCTACAAGCTCAACCACAGTAGGTTTCTGGACATTGCAGGCTCTGCACTGAGCTGGTGATTACTCAAACCTTAAGCTCCAGCTTCAGTGTAATTGGGTCCAGTGATGTCGAATTGCGCTCTGCAGGCCAACCCCGGTGATAGATGATTGCTTGTAGCACCGTTTGGGTAAAAAAATGACTGAAAGAAAGGCAAGGCACGATCCTCGGTTGGTTCAGTGGGTAACACGAGGTCCACTAAAGGGTCAGTCGGAGGTTGGAGGCACAGTTTCAGACAATACCATTCAATGAAAAAAAGAATAGGAAGCAAGGAATAGTTAAGATATTGTGATTTCTATTACAGCTTTAACTTCAGTTGAGTTCAATGCCGTTTCGTTCTTCCCAGATAATTGCTGTTGACGAGTGATTGTTGATGCCACTGTTAAGATAAAAAAACTGGCTGACAGAAAGGGAAGGCGCGTTGCAGTGGACAAAAGGTAAAGCAAGGGTCTCAGCGGTGTAGTGAGTAACACAGCGTTTCCCGAAAAAATTAATTACAGATTTGAATCTGGCCTGGAGTCCGAGTTTTGCAAATACCTCGGCATCATTGTAGTTGTATTCCACGAACGGTGATATTGTCATTTTCATCACGATGATAATAGTTGGAAGGTTTTCGTATCCCTACATCGAGTTGCGAGCTTACCATGACTGGTCTTGGTTACCATAATGAGATCAATTCTTAGCTCCCTTCGTTTAGGTACTTCTACAATTACTTTGTCCTTACTAAGCCTTTCTGCAGTAAACACATCTCTGATGTACTTTCCACATGCTTCCAACTAGTTCTATTGCAGGCGGAATCGATATGCAAAACACAACCATCCCATGAAACAAACACATCGAGGTGCACAAATATGACACTTGTGTATCGAAGGAGTAAATCAGCTCATTACAGCAGAAACAGTGTCAGAAACACTGACGAGTATTGATGCACCTCACAACATCTACACTTTGCAATTGTTTTCCTGGCTATTTCGGAAAGACCGACGTAATCTGGCTACTGAATGGCTCCATACAGAGATATCTTACAGGTCAAAGAGACCTATAGTCCAGCATCTAACACACACCTTATTAGCTGGCTTAGAATTACTGCACACACTTCCTTATGCTATTTGCATGTACAAATTCACAGTTTGATGTTGATTAACACTCGTTTAGCAGTTCACGTATTTTCTCCCATTCGTATTAGTTCTTTCATTTAAGACGCTCAAGTAACAGAGAATACGAAGCCATGGGCAAGAAAGAAGCAGATTATGCAATATTAACCTCGTGCAAGGTTGTCAAAGGACGAATACAAATAAGTAGTTTCTGAGTGTGACGCAACTGTTCTTTCCACTTCACAGAGGTACAGAGACGTCCTTCACATTTTCGTGTAGTTAAGAAAACAATCATTGATTTTAAACAAAGGAAATGTAGAAAATAACAAGCACCCGGTACCACAAGACATAAACTTAGGCCTAGCCAAAGCTTTTCTCGAAGTACTGGGTAAATAAATCTACCGATTATAACTTCAACGAAGCTGAGATATTTGCAAAACTCTGGACCGCAGGTGCCTATGTTGGGGAACGAACGCGCTATTGTCCTTTCCGGGGAGCAACGCGTTCACCGCCACACCATGCGGGTCCTTCGTTTCGCCTGTCTCTCAGCTAGTTGTGTCGATCTTTTTTCTGTCTCCCAGCTAGTTCTGTCGATGGTGTGGTGGTGAACGCGTTACTCACCGGAAAGGACAATAGCGCGTACGTTCTCCACCATAGGCACCTGCGGTCCAGAGTTTTGCAAATATCTCAGCTTCGTTGAAGTTATATTTCGCAATATCCCCCTGCCATCAAAAAGAGTCGGCAGTAAGTAAAAAAGGTTAAAATCTACTGATTATTGTAGAGAATGGAGAGTTCAAGCCAATGGTCGTCCCTATACATCGATTGCTACGAGTGTTATACTACTAATACATACATAATATGCATATCAGATGAATGTGAATAAAGCGATCTTTACCTTTTATTGATTACAACTTCAAACCAAAGGTAATCATAAAGTGCTAGTGAACATGGTTAAACCAATTTCACTACGTGGTAAAAACTTTCAGTACAAGTGAATACGAAGAACCAAAAACAGCGAATACCGAGCGGATACAGTTTAGAAGAAAGTTTAAAAAAAAGTAAAGGAGATCTGAGAACGAAAAAAACAAAAGGCATAAAGAGAACAGAAGGAAAGTTCAGAAGAAGACACAGCTTCTCGGCAATCGAGTAGTATTTCCATCATTAACATAAAAGAAAAACATAGTAATGAAACCAATGTTTATTATCGTAATAAATCCTGGATACTCTGGATAAAGGTTAAAAACAAAAGGGTAAAACTCTCGGCGTTTACCAATCTCCAAGGGATGCGCCGTGCATTCGACTTCATTGAGCATCACTGTAGGTTATTGAATGCATATCTGACCTTTACAATGACTCGCGGTGGCCTACCGATGTATCAAGACATTGCTGCTATCCTCCCAGACAAGTCCGACACCAATTTGCCTACCCCGGAGAGATGGAAGGCTTGTTAAGTCACTGGCGCGAGGATAGATCTCACCTGTGTGTCTCATGGCGCCTCCGACCACTGCGCTACACGCGCTCTAAATAACGAACAAATTAATGCGCCTTACACAGACTTTAATTCCCGCTTTATCTCCAATTGCTTAGCGTCAAAAACATTGAAATCGTACGTAGAAAAAATTTTTCTAGACACTATACGCTATAACCATTCAAAAAACCCTTTTATGAGTGAATATATAACAACACGGTACGCAAAAAAAAACCATCTTTGTGAACAAACCTTGCAGACAGCCTTCGTGAAATCCTCCTAACTTGTACATCCACCCACAGTTTTTATCCCAAAAAGACCTAAAATAACCATACAAATTTAATCGCACTGATGACTTACGATCCAGCTTTTTATGAAAGTGAACCACAACGGCAGGAAGAAAAACAAACCCTCTTCCGAGCAGATGTTACGAAAATCGGCACCTCATCTATAGCATAATTTCCCTATGGCTTCATAATCGATATCAACATGCTCCAGGATTTGTGCGAATTTTCGAACCTAATGTGATTAAACAGAACGTCATTCACAACTCACAGCACAACTGATGCCAGTCCGTTCCTATTCCTACGACTAGAAAAATATGATATGAAGTATGACGGAAAGTCACTTCAAGCAAAAATTTGTGGCGCTGTAGTCGACTTAATACTTTGGCTAAATGTGACACCTATAGATGTCGTAATGGTTTTGAGGAGTGACCAGTACAACACCTATAGGTCTCGCTTTCGGTGGTTTATCTTAACACATAGAGTTACTCTCGTATACTTTTAGTTACCAACTGATATGTTGTGCAACACAAATGTTGTGCTGGCTGTTGCTCGAGATAAGCTCCCTAGAAATTTACAAAAATCCGCACATTTAAACATTACATGTATAGTATATTTATACATGCATTTATATTATACATACTAAAACTATAGGGGCGGATAGTACAGTGGTAGTGATGTCCGTCATCATGAGCATGATGCTAGTTCGATTCCGCTCCGGGCCAACCAAGCTTCTCATCTCTCCAGAGTTGGGAAATTGGTACCGCACTTGTCTAGGGAAAAAATCACTCTTTGTGATCCAATTGGGAACGCTCCAGCCCGGCTATCTCAGGACTCCAGGGAGAATTGCTCGACCAGCATTCTACGACATTCAAGATGAAATGAAAATCCTCAAGCAGCAACCGAACCCACACGTAAAAACTTGGAAGACCTTTGTGGACAGTGGTTCCGCGGGCACGAATCGAACGTGAGAAGTGCTGGGATCTCCACAGTAGACGTGAAGACTGGTCAAGAAAAAAAAGTATTAAAACTATTCCATAAGTTGCAAAACATTCCGAAATGCTGACGGTAATGTGTTTTGATGATGAGCCATAGTAACATATAGTAAATGGCAGCATAAATATCATTCACACCTATAGTTCGATACAGCAGTATTTTCTAAAATCAATTCATGTTTAAAACTCATGAAGCCCTCTAGTTATTGAAAAAAAATATTGCTCATTTTTAAAAAACCCAACAAGTCCATAAAGGTGAAAAACCCCCGCCAAACTCGCAACAAACCCGAGATAAGGCATCACCGCGAGAGCGCTAAATAAGCGAAAATGTGAATAAGCCGATTCATCCTACACAGTCATATTCCCCCATCCCTTGCGTGTACCGATTACCATTCGTGGGGTTTCTACAGGGTTCGACATGTAATGTACAGCACGGATTAAAAACTCATATTGCGCACGAGTTTCCAGCAGATTCATATCGAAGAACAAAAAACCTATGCCGAATCAGACTCAGGCCAGTGTTCAGTGGTTACACTCTCGCCAAAGAGATCAGAAATCAACGGTCTCCTTCTACAAAATTTTATACACCATTAAGATGTAGGATTTACTGGTAGGAAATCGAGTATACGGTGATCAACAAAATCATATGACACAAGTAGCAGAAATTCCACGAATCTCCTTGACTAGAAGATCGATAGTCGACCAGTCCCGAAACAAGATGGCCCATCACAGTGGCTGATAGAGTGTTAAAGGCGGACCAAAAGCGACCTTGTGCTTCCTTGAGACGCAGGTGGATAAAGAGAAGGAATTCCCTGTTTCTGTTGCGGCTAGTCCGTGCATGCCTTTTTATTTACGCAGACATATCCACGCGTTTATGTAGATCGTATTTCGGAGGTCGAATCGGGCTAGAACCTGCAACCAAATGATTCGGAACATGTGGGAGATAGCTAGGAGTAGCCTACAACAAATAGGGTCCACGCCTAATCAGGAATAGAATGGAAAGCTACCCGTGAGTGTAGCAAGCTCTAAGAGCCCGGCAAGCTGTGTGCAAGTATAAAAAGCAAACCAGTAAAATAAATGGGCCTAATATCCCTAACTTCGAAAGAGCTTTCGATATGGAACTGCTGTATAACATCGCCACGAAGAGACTGCTAAAATCCCAGGGTTTTTCTAGACTACCTAATTCGGGAAGGACTCATGTGGCGATCTGTACCAAAAACGCATGCTCACTAGCATCTGAGCCTTCCATTGAGGACATTATAATGGAATGGAGCATAAAAGGATAAGGACTTCATTGGACTGGCTGAAACGAGAAGACGGCGCCAACTTAACTACGTGTATGATACCGGAGAGCTTATCTTTTGAACATGCGACAACAAAAGATCCGTCGCTGTTGGCGTCCACGCCGACGCGAGTTCGGATATGCACATCGAATCCATTGAACAACCACAACAAAACCTCAATCGAGCGCTTACTGTGGAAGAGACGAGGATCAATGCTTGCCCTGATAATTTTTTGTCGCTCATGCACAACATCAGTCTAAGACTTAAGATAAATTAGAAGTATTCTAAATGGTATTACAGAAATCACACAGAAAAGGTATGGCTTATTTAAGGTCACCAATGGCGATTTCAAAGCAAAGAGCGGACAGAGGGGAAGATCTGAGCAACGTCACACTAGTACCCAAGAAAATGAATGGAATGAACAGAACGAGCAGTGTCTGAGTTTATAATGAAGAGCAAGGTAATCCATGGTAATTTTCCACACAATTTCAGAAATCCCACTCTTATATGTGGAAGTCTCCCAAAGGAAAATGTCCTTATGAACTAGTCTACATTGTAGTAAATCGAAGGTTTTGATCAACCGAAGCTGCTGATTTCACAAAAATTTTACACGGGATCGGACCGTGACATCCTTCGCGCAGGATTCCACTTCTTTTGTGGAAGGATAGAAAGCCGTAAGTTTGAGTCGGGACCACAAAACCACCAATCAAGAATACGACCGCCTTATTGAAATTGAACATATTCGTCTTAGCGCTGCAACGGCGGACAGTTCGAAATTCACCAAGCGATACTTGTCTCCAGGAACGATTGAAGTAACGCGCCAATGTGGAAACGCACGAGCCGTAGACAGGTAGGAAATCTGGTTTCCACATAAGCAGGATGAAAGACTATTCCGAGCTACCGAATGCGAAGTCGACAGGACCATGCCAAGAGTATTTCGCTTTACGGCAACGAGAAGAGCGAATACGAGGTTCCGATCTACGTGAACGATCAAAGATTAGAAACGTCGTCGTGTGCGCCAGAATGTCGAAAACGAGATGGGATGTGTTTGAACGATAGCCGTTGAACAAGAGGCGTTGGCGAATGGAGTCCCTTGCGATGTCAAACGCACAACACAAAGACCATCGACCTGATGGTCAGAGTCATTCATGAAAACCCTAGAAGAAGAATATGAGGCTCAGCGTGTCCCAAGAGAAAGCAGAACCTACTGGGCGAGTGTGGCACACGACAGGGACAAATGGAAATTTTCCTGCAGTACCTCACCATTGCAATACACAATGCCTACTACACATAGCAAGACGAATTTGCGACCACACAACCACAGGGTTAATAAATACTGAAAGCGTCAAACAAATGTGACACGCCTCAAGCCTGTCCAGCTTATTTGGTAGGGGAAGTTCAACCTTACGGGAATAAAAAGATATGTGATTGTTTAAAATTTAAATGAAAACCTCACTTTAACCTTTCCAAGAGAACCAAACCATCAAGATGGTTCAGCAACTCCATTAAAGTTCTTTGAATTTCCAGATGGGCAGAAGTGCCCACCAAGAGTAAAGGCCCAGCTATTTCATTTCAAACTATTGCAATACACAACAACAACAGAGAAAAATTTTTTAAGGACAGTAAAACTAACAAATTACTTCATGAAACGAATGAGGAAATAATAACTGAGAAAACAGCAAGAAAAGATATCACGCAGCACAACTGAAATCAAGCAGCATTGAAAGAACGTTCCTAAATAACGAACACACCTATGGCCTAAAATCCATCCTTAAACACTACACAAGGTTGGCGATTACGCGCGTGGTTAGATATCTCTCGAATCGTACGCGCGGACTCATCTCTTTATTTGTCAACAATGGTAGAAAAAAACAGTTCCCGATAAGCTACAGTCTAGCTGCGAAGCTCTTTAAATGTAGGAAATTTAAGGATTAAAAAAAGAAGGTAAGAGATGAAACGCTTCATGGAAATGAAAAAGAAACGGAAGCAGAAATGATAAAGGATAGCGCGCTTAGCGCTGACCAACCCTTGCGTGCTGCACCATGCATTCAACTGGGAAAAAAAAGCCCGTCGCAGAGGTGAATGAATGTGTATCTGTTCACAACAATGACTCCTTGGAGCTGTCTGGCAGAGCACCGCATGGGCATACATAGTCGATGGTTTGCTCTGTTTCCAGGTAAAACGAAATCCGCCGTCCAAGCGCATTTGAAAGTCGTTACAAGGATCGCTTTCGGACGAATAACTCGCGCTCCATAAATTACCGCAGGCATCAAATTGGCATTTAGTGGTTTAACAAATTTTTTACATGAAAGACTGACAAAGTGGTCCAGTAGTCTCACTGCAAATAATAACAGATTTTACTATGATGCTTAGGAGCTACCAAAATCTCAACTGAAAGACTACCGTCGGATAGTTATAAAGCTATTTAACGCTAACTGATGTAACTAGCGGTTACTGAAATTTTCGGTGATTCTGGAAAACCGCCGAATCTGACAAAGATGGTATTCATGAAGAATGACGTTCACCTGAATCTTCTATTCGCAGACAGCAAAATGAATGCTAATGAACTCTCCAGTTCTGTCGATCAAGACCAGTAAGTCCACATCACAAATATCTTAAAACCAAACTTGACAAGACGGAAGCTAAAGGTACGGAAAGCGTAAGAAGTTGTCATCAAAATCCGAGTATTCCGTGTGCAGGAAGGAAGCGAGACCGGTCAGAGAACAAAGCGACATTAGAAATCAGCAATAAAGGAAAGAATTAGCAACTAGAAATGTTTCTAAAGCATGTCCTGGCATAGATGTGGTTGTCAAACACTTAGCAACATGTAGAAGCCTGTTGGCTTGCGAGATCGCTGATATACTCACCAGAACATCAAAATGATGAACTGTGCAATAAAAGTGCAAAACACCACGTTAAGGGAGGCAACAAAGACGAATGGAAGCAGCAGTGGACAAGAGGATTTAATACTTTTAAATTCATATAAACAGATCACAGCTATTACCGAACTTTTGAGATGTCATCAAGTAGCATGCGATGGTATCCCGGAATGCATCGCTAATACAAGCTGGTCCTGCGATCAATTGAGGAAATTTAGTAAAAGGAAATTTTGGAAAAATTTAGGAAATTTAGAAAAAATAAAGTTTGTGCAAAATTTGGATCTAGAGTGACTCAGAGTGAGATTTTTCTACGAAAATCGTGTGCATCATTCCAGCAGTAGGACAATTTCTTCTAATAGTCCACCAAGTTTTCAGTAAAATACTCACTCTGTTGTAAAGAAAAATGTGCTGCTCCAGTATTCCATAAAAACATTAAGGAAAAAGTCGATACGCTTAAGAAATCCCAACTTGCTTCCTGATAAACCAGTTGCTGACGCAACGAATAAAGATCGTATTAATTACACATTTACAAAGATTCCCGGCATGTTATTCAAATCAATGGATACGTAGTAAAACACCATTAAAGCTGACTACGAAATAAATTAACTGTAGTGGGTGATTACTGATACCAGCGTTAGATAGAAAACTAGCCGAGAAAAACGCAGAGCGAGGGCTTCCATGGTGCAATGAGTAATACGCGAGCATCCGGAAAGGACAATCTTGTTTTGATCCGGCTCGGAGTCCAAGTTCTGCGAATATCTCAGCAGCGTTGTGGTTGTACTTGAAATCATACGCTGCCGTGAAAAGTTATAGTAGACAGAAATTGAAGGTTTAACATTATAATCATTCTTCCATTCCATCTTGCCTTTCTGTTCCCACCAGACAGCCTAAAATTCACCAAAAAACCCACCAAAATTCAGGGAATTAAAGTTTTCTTCAACGGAAAGAAGCAATGCAATTAATACACTTTCAAGAAAAAAAGGCTTCTGAAAGCGCTTATGAGCAAGTGAATGATTGGTATGAAAGAGGGAAAACGCTTATCCTTTCGATTCAACGATTCTTCCAGCGTTCCGCTTGCTGTAGAGACGTAGACTGATACTGCAACCACGCCGTGAAATCTGCACTCCACCCACGTAGCACTTAAACGGTGTCATCTGGAATTTATGCGGCACTTAGGAAGGCTATCCGGAATGCGCAGGACAGATCTGCGGACTGTTCGAGATCCGGGAAAAGATACACCAATTGTGACCTAATACAGTAATAATGGATCCGGCCACTTAATATGACGAACACGTCACAGATGGACGAAAAGAGCAGTGAACTGGACTACAAGAGGATGCAAGCGAAAGTCAACCACCTGCATTAGCATATGGAAACGGTTTTAGGAATACGTAATGGGTCTCAAGTACGTCACCACGTTCATAGCAGACCACCTCCATTGACGATGACTCTGCGACAGAAGCAAACGAAAATTACGCTGAAGCAAGCACTATCGGTGAAGGCAGGCTATCCAACTATGCAAGCAAAGCTTACTTTCCATAAGAGAAAATTTGCTACAAAGTTCTTCTCATTGAAAGTATTGTCTCACAGTGTAAGTAGTGTCAAACAAATAGAATCGCAACGGACGCAATTAGGCATTCCTTTCAGCTTCCAGGCTGGACGTCGTTCTCGCTCCTTGTCAACTGTTGTAAGTGCCTTGTATTTTCTTTTCTTAAAGGAGTCGTAGATTTCGTTTTAGTTATGGTAAGCCTATTCTGAACATATTCTGTTTAACGGCAGTTCTGTATTGTTCATTTTCCCCGTCAGGTATGGGAGATTAATCATTTAAAAAGAGTGAGCAAGTATGTTTAGATGAGAACCCGAACGCTATCAACTCTTCTTAAAGCTAAAATTCATGCGGATAACTCCACTTGCGTTGTAGACTCCTTCACTGGAAGCTATCTTTCAATACTATCTGTCATCGTGAGCAACCCGAAAACAATAAGCTTGTTCTTAGCTCTATAATCTTCACAGCAAAATAATTTTTTGAGAATCGTTGAAAAAACCCCTAAAAATTTTTCAAACGTGAGGTTAGTATGGGTTTTATGGGTTTCTATTCGGTTAAGCTTTCCATGTCTTCGTCTTCTTCGGAGCCGGATTGGTCCGAGTCGATGGTCTATGGTCATTTCCCCTCTAAAATCCTGCAACAATTTGAAAAAAGCATACTGGCTATTCACTCCGAGGTAGGATGTTAATCGGTTTTGAAAAATATTGATTCGCTACGTGTTATGTAATACAATGCCGATAACTACACGATGGGTTATCTTCAGAGCACAGATCATTATCGGTGGGCATTAACAACAACCGCCATGTATAAAAGGAGTAGAGAACTGTGTGGTTTTAATTTAGCGGCTTCACTCCAAAAGATTCGCCTACGAAGGCTTACATCGCGGGAAAGACCCATACCCACCTCGTGTAGGCTGAACAGTCTAAAAGGAGTGTGTACTCCATCATAGACATGCTAACACAACACGAGGTTGATAAAAAAAGGGTTATCTCTCTATCATTTCGACGTCTTCGTCTTCCTTTGAGCAGATGACCCCAGCCGATGGACCATAGCCGGCCGTTTTTGAGAAGCGTATGTTTGAAATCCTTAATAGTTGATCCGGAATGCTAATAAATCAGTAGCCGAATTTTTGAAGACTTCGATTTTTTTTTAGCACAAAGGTTCAAATTGAATGTACCAACGAAGCGCGCACATGTAACAGAAGAAAAGTAAAAGTATTTTTAAGAAACGAATCTAATTGGAAAGACTGATTTTAACCCCTGCTCTTTTAGTGTTGGATTCAAGCCAATGCATGATGACAACCAAAAGAAAACAGAGAAAGCAGCAAGGAGAGTGAGGGAAAAGATTGCCACTCAAATTCGCGTGATGAAGAGAATTTACGCATTATATCTGGTGAAAAAACTTCTTATATGAGCGGTGAATAAATCGTTACCTTACTCTGTATGACAACATCGAATCCCGAAGATTAACAAAAAAGTTAGAGATGATTAGAAACACAGAACATCATCCCAAAAAACAGAATCAAAGCTCTAGCAAACAAAACCCCTGCAATTGCAAGTTGGCCAAATGCGGACATTTACAGCGCTTTACCAGCCAGTGATAATGGCTAGTCGTTGTGGACGAGAAAGAGATTTGGTTTCGCAAAACAGCAGTGATTCCTTTGTTCGCAACAATATATGGCCTCTCACTCGACCAAACACTCATAACATGGTGAATCACAAAAATTGCCACCTTACGAAGAATTACGGTATATGTCATCTTATCATTATAGTTTCAATTACTTAGTAAACGAATTAGGACTGTTAGTTACATCGCCATCGAGCGGTCGTTCACTTAGGCGCAAAATCGCCTTAATAGGGAATTGCTGCTGCTCAAGACGACTCCGAGTACTAAGGCAGGAAATATCTCACCACACCAAGGGATGGTGGGTGCCTATGGTGAAGACCTGTAAAGATTCTAGCACGGCTATTCCGAAATTACAGACAAAATAAATACGAAATGATAGCCACGTAAGAGAGCGAAATTCTCAACCAGCGCACAACTCACTATTGAATCCGAAGACCTTGGCAGATGAGTGACTGGAGGAAAGAAAACAAATGAAAACGTCGCCTTATTCGCAATATGTCGAAAGGAAATAAAGAGAGACAAATAAAAGACAAAAAGGAAAGTCATCCAAAGCGTCATGTTGTAACACTACGAATTAATGGCCAGCAAAAAAAATGTATGTTTCCATTCTATCTACAGTCGCTTCTAAATGTCCTGAAGAAAAGTTGACGAGTAGGAAGTATCTAATGTGTTGCAAAACACCACTTTCATGCCTTCATATGACGAACTTATGAATTTTTTAATAAAGGCGGAAATGCGATACACGTGGTCGTTGGTTCAATCACTAGTCCTGAGCTCCGAAACAAAAAACAAACAAGAACCAAAACAATCATCCCTTCAGTGTTGGTAATTTGGAACCAGGCATTTCTGGAAAGACAAAAAACGTTGAGTCGATATATGGTTAGTTCCTCGTTCGTCATTGTATAGCGTGAATAAAAAATCTAGTCGCCTCTACGAACGTAGTCGAATGCATTCCACATTGCGCAATGATCGATCGGCGCCGAACGGTTTAACAGCTTTACAGGTTTAGCTTTACGCTCTATGTAAGTTTAAAGTTAGAAATTAACAATCAACATCAAGTTGCAAATAGTCACATAAAAGTTGAGTGGAAAATGAAATAGGTGAACAATAATAAACGACTACGACGTTTGAACTATTTGGAAGCTCCACAATGTTCATGCCTATCAGCAAAACGCAAACTGATTTAAATTTTTAGAAAGCGAAGCAGTATGCGCTCCAGCTTATTTTAGTGCAGTTTCCAGTGACCACAGCGACACTTGTCTCTTTAGCGTCATTTTTTACAGTATAAAGCGATTTAACTCTCCCAATGGTTTACCGCCTCATCATGTCTGGGAGGTGTTCCTATGTGTCGGGCTGCGATGTACAGCTGGGAGATTCAAACAAATGTTGATAAACTTCTATTGCAAAAAAAGCACAAAGTTTTAAAAACATTCCTCGCTGAGACGTAAGTTTGCTTCTATCATTGCGTTGATGTTTTAGATTGCCGAAGCTCGCAAGTCGTTCTTTCTTTCATTGCATGTTGCATCGTGAATAGTGACGTCTGCATTGATGTCCTCTACAGTTGGTGAAAGAGAGTTTGGTCTTACTGAGTGAGAGAAACGTCAAATCATCTTACTTGGTACTTGGCATATGAATGGCATGTCCTCACTGGTTGAGCGGGTCCCAGCAAAATCTCCGCTTTTTCGGAGCTTTACTGGTTTAGCCATTGTGATTCCCTGGATTCCAGAGATTCTCCTTCCACGTTACCGCCCTTTATACAAACGTGTCGAATGACTCTGCAATGCAAGCCATATTCGAACTCCTTACAAAACACGAAGGAGAAATAAACATGTGTGGCTTCAAGATAGAGCAGTTGATGGCACTCTTGAAAGAATGCTTGAGCTGCTCAATCTTCAGATCGTCCGGAAATTACTACGCTCAAATAAGAGGGTTGGCAATGGGACAGCGACTGGCCCCAAGTCATGCCATTGCGTTCACGTCTAAGGTGGAAGCACCAGTGACCGATTTCGGGCCGTTACTCTACTGTAGATATATAGATGACTGTTTTATCCTTTGCTTAAAAGAAAGAGGAAATGGACAAATGTTTCGAGTTGTTGAATGAACAGTCATATTTCAAGTTCTCCCGAGGGAAACCGGGAGAAAACTGGTTTCCATTCCTGAACGTCCAAATTGACCTGTCAGAAAATGGCTACATTACAAAGTGGTACCGAAAGCCAAGTAGCAAAAAACATTTTTGTTCATTATCTCTCCTCTCACCCCCTCTCACACGAAAAGGGCACTTATAAGAAACATGTTTCGAACAGCAACCAACGTGTGCACTGGAAGAGAGCAGAGAGAGGAGTCCCGAAACTTGGCGCGGCAAATAGTGATTTCTAATGGCTACGAAACTGTAGCTCGGGACAGATGTGGAGGAAATCCTAAACCTCCAAACGACAACTCTAGCGATAAAATGGTCCCGTTTATTTTACCCTTCATCTCAAATGATGTAAGTGCAGCTATAAAACGCTGCTTAGGAAGGGCGGGTCTAGAGAATTCGGTAAACGTGGTTGAAATGCCACCGAGTAATCTAAGACGCCAACTAGTTCGTAAACCGCCTATACGACCGTCTATGTGCAACGCAAAAATTGCATAGCTTGCCCTAATGGTAGAGACGGTGATTGCATGAGCTCGGGTACAGTTTATCTGATCTCCTGTAAGACGTGCGGAGACGGAGACGAATACGTTGGCGAAACGGGCAGACCCCTCCGTGTCCGTATAAAAGAATACCTAGTCGGTAAACGTAAAACCAAATACCCCACTAGGCACGCATAGTACTCAGAGACATAGCGGGGAGGACTTTAAAGTACGTGTCACGGTCCTCGCACAGAAATCGAGAACACAAGCGCGCAAAGCTCTCGAGGCGTTCTGGATTAACTCCAGAAATCAAAAAATGAACCGCAGGGAAGAATGCCTCATTATCACGCGTGATACGGCGTGGTTGCAGTATCAGTATTCGTCTCTACAGCAAGCGGAACGCTAGAAAAAATTGTTGAATCGAAAGGATAGGCGTTTTCCCTCTTTCATACCAATCATTCACTTGCTCATAGGCACTTAGAAGCCCCTTTTTTCTTGAAATTATATTAATTGCATTGCTTCTTTTCGTCGAAGAAAACTTTCATTCCCTTAATTTTTGGTGGATTTTTTGGTGAATTTTAAGCTGTCTGGTGAGAACAGAAAGGCAAGGTGGAAGAATTATTATAATGTTAACCCTTCAATTTCTGTCTACTACAATTTTTCACGGCAGCGTATGATTTGAAGTACAACCACAACGATGCTGAGATATAACTTCAATGACGCTGAGATACTTGTAAAACTTCGGACCGCAGGTGTCTGCGGAGGCGAACGAATGCCCTGTTACCTTTTCCGAGGACTAATGCATTCACCACAACATCATGCGGCTCCTTTGTTTCGCCTCTTAAGCTATTGATGGTGCAACATTTCAGCACTTGAGTACCGTTTGTCTTCGTTGCTCTGCTTCGTCCACCAAACGTGCTCGAATTTAAGTTTACAAATCCCTTTTTTGATCGAATCGACGTTTTAGTCGGCGACTGTTTTTCATTGGTAAAGAAGAACGTCATCACCCTTAGAAGCTCTAAACTGGCAAATAATAGGCGAAAAAAATAGTAGATAGCCTTAAATAAAAAATCCATATTTACGAAAAATGGGACGGTAACAGCGCAGTGGTTAGTAATGTGGTCGACAAGGAAGCGAAGACTCTATTCGATTCCCGCTCTAACGCTGTCCTCCAATCCACATGGAACGCCTCTGCCCGGCTGTCTTCAGGATTGTAAGGGAAATCGACCCGACTAACATTCTACGACATTCACAAAGAAAACTGAATCTTCAAGCAGCAGCTGACACGACACGAGAAATGTTCGTAAAACATTGTGGATGATGAATGCGAGGGAAACGAATCGAATACGAGGAGTACTGGGATCAGCGCAGTAGTGAGCAGATGTGATGAAGCGTCATGTAAAATAATTGAAAATATTCGTATTATTATGTATCATTGCTGGATATTTGTTATTATGACTTATTTACAATTGTAATTATTATTATTACTTAATATCCTTCATGTAATATTTTTACTAGCTAACTGTTGGTGCAAATTCTGATTGTGACGTTATGCGACGATATATAGAGTGATTGTGTCACTCAACCGATATTAATATATTAAGTATTCTATGCAAAAAACATCAAGTTATTTTTGAGGAAGGCGTCTCTAATAATATCATTTATATCTATGGTGTGGTTTCATTCAAATTATTAAGTATAGAGCATAACCTTCCCGAATATCCCAACATACAGCATGTGGTAGGGAAGTTGTAGTTTGAATATGAAGAATGTAGCGAAAACCTTGTGTGCTGCAAAATTAACAGTCGAAAAGTGTAAATCGTTTGCAGTTTACATCGATCACCTTCATGCCACGGCGGTTTTGTATGACTTGGAACTTCGCGAAAATGTTGAAATTATGGTTTGTTTTGAATGTGACGACGGAATAAATGATGGCTCGTTGAATAACTAGACGGTATAAACAGTAGTGAAGTAAATAGCTTAACAGTTTTGTCAATCAAAATGGTTTCTTCTAACTTTCATTCCCACGGTTTCCTTTTGCCGTTCCCTCCTTTGTGGCGGATTTTATTTATTAAAAAAACCTCGTTCACTACACGATATCCTTGTGTCAAGGTATTGATCTGGGTTGTATCATTACTTCTGATGTCTGCAGTCAAATTTCACGTGTAAGAAAATTTCCCTGCTGCTGTTGTAAGTTTGTTATTTGGTGGACTTTCTTGTATGCTGTCTTGTCCACTATGCATGTTGTTACGCTGTTGCTGTAAATTCTATCCTCTCTTGAATTCTGTTAGTAAAATGAACGATATGATTGCTCTAGTTTTCGTATACTGCCCCTTCCATTTTCTTCGTGGTAGATTTTATCTAAAATATAACCATAAGCTTTCTGAGATCTGAGCAAAGGTAGAAGCCTGAGCTGCGCTTCGAACCAGCAAGTAGCCTTACCAGGGGCTGACTTGCAGTCCACCGCTACAACCAAGGCCGTCCCTTTCCCTTTCTCTCAGACAATTTTCCACTCTAACGGTGCTGTCAGCAATCATCCGCCAACGGGAACGAACTGGGAAGCGCAAATTGGCTTGTGAATATAATTGCTTTCAAAAATTCATTCTACTTCAGTGGCTTGCCGTTGTTTTCACGGTGTGCTGTACTGGTTACTGATGAGTTCTACAGTGTCTGAGAGCAAGTTTGAAATGCAGGACAAGTTAAACAAAATCTTGCTTGTGTCAAATTAATTGTTTTCATCACGACCTTCTATTCCAGAATGAATAGCCACTGCTGAAAAAAAGGATAGAACTTTCGGCGATGATTAATCCCTTAGGGATGCGCAGTGCATTCGTTCAATTAGCATCGTTTGGAGGGTGATTCAATGCATATCTGGCCTTTACTCGCGGTGGCCTACCGATGTATAGAGCAGTGCTGGTATCCTCCCAGACAAGTCTGGTACCAATTTGCCGACCTCGGAGGGATGGAAGGCTTGCTAGGTCAAGGGTGTGGGAATTGATCCCATGTGTATTGCAGGGCTCCTCTGACCACGGCGCCACACGCGCCTGTCCATTGCTTAGTAGCCATTAATTATAACTGTTTGCGACACAATTTAAGCGACTCCCTTTTGTTTCTCTAGTTTTTCATACATACTATTAGATGCCCAAAATACGTTCTTCATAATCGCTCTTTTTTGTGTGAAGAATAAGAAGAAAGGTGTTGGACTAGTACTTTTCTATTACTTGAATATTTGCACCATTTTGTAACCTTGCTCTATTTGGAAAGTCTTTTTGACTGTTCGTAGGTAAAGCCAGTAGTTTCCTTGGCTTTTTCCCAGATTAATTTTACATACTGGTACTGTTATTGTTCTTATTGTCGCACCTAGAAACACCATTTAGAATAGTGTCGAGTTCGACATCGAGCTCTTTTTTCTTTCTTCAGAGACATGTGCCAATAAGTAAGAATTTGAATTAAATAGAGTGGAATAAGAAGCAAGCAGAGTTTGCGTTTAGAGCTCCTCTGCTTGATGATTTGAGGTGATGAAAAGCTTCCATGTAGTAAACAGTGGTTCTGGATTTTATTCGAAATGGATCTGTCTGAAAAGTTTAGTGATGGAAAATATGTACCACTCAGTAGTACTGGTTGAGAGAACTAGGAAAACAAGTAACAGAGAACTGTAATATTAAGCACAATGATACTGAGGTACTTTCAAAACTTGAACCCCAGGAGAGGTCGAATGGCGATTACCCCTTCCTGGAGCCCACGTTTTACTCACGGCAGCCACAGGCCCTCGTTATCCCTTTCTCTCAGAGTCTTTTTATACTAACACTACCGGTTCGAAACCCATCTCTCAGTGCAGAGCCTGCAATCTCCAGAATCCTACTGTAACTGAGCTTGTAGCTGCCTACAGGCACCTGCAGTACGGAGTTTTGCAAATATCTCAGCATCATTGTGGTTACTCTCTTAGACTTTTTGTTACCAACTGACAGCTTATAAAACACGGATGTTGTGTTGTGCGTTGTTAGGGAAAATATTTATCCCGAGCTTAAAAGCATAGAAAAAAAAACGTACATTTTAATTCTATACATATGCTATATATGTGTTCAGAATATAAATGTACAAAACAGAGGCGCGTGTAGCGCTGTGCTTAGAGGGGCCCAGCAGCACACATGGGATCGATCCCGCGCCACAGGCTCAGAAGCCTTCCATCCATTCAGGGTCAAAAAATTGGTACCAGAATCATATGGAAGGATAGTAGCACCGACTCGATACATCGGTAGACGACCGTAAGTCATTGTAGGGGTCAGATATGCATTCAATCACCTCCAACGATGCTTAATGAAGTCGAATGCACGGCACATCCCTCAGGGATTGACCAACCCCGAGAGCTTCATCTTTAGTCCTTTATGTTGAATGATAGTTATCCTACAGAGCAACCAGGAATAACAAACACTGAAGCAGAGACCCATGAGCTCCAAATAATTCTAAGTGCTGATAACAATTAGAGAATACTACCATCATTATCATTAATTTCCTTAGAGCGGTAGAGTAGAATCCTAGGTACATTCTATTCGTGTTCATAATCTACGAAGTCGTCTAGTTGGCGAACAGTTGTTGTTTGTTTTCAAAAACCCGTAAGTATATAAAGGAAAAATTCTTGGGGTCTTCCACTTTGCAACAAACCCGAGGTAAGGTATCGTCGTAAGAGCACTAAAGGAAAAATCTCCTCCTGGTTTCATCTAGGGTTGCAATTTCCCGGCTCTACTTAAAACTCAAGATTCTGAAGAATATGTACGGAGTTCCCACATTTCCATGAAAAATTTTTGCAAAATGGTCTAAAAATCTTCTTAAGTGGTTCCCATTCCGTCTCAACTAATTGCAACAGAAGTGCCTTTGTACGGTGCTTCCGCTTCAGCGTGAGGTGTTAATGACGTAGTTTTTGCCAATCCGTTGTGCTGCAGAGGAGACGAAAAGATCTGACAGTTCTACAAGGTCCTTACGCTGAAAAAGATATTACGCGTTAACTCTGCGGTAATCCACATTGTAGCTGTACCTATAGCTGCACAGCTGATCATTAATAACTACATTGTAAAAAAGAAAAAACCATTCGGCATACCATATGATACCAAGAAGGATTACAAGGCAACGTGAAAATTCAGCACTGGTTGATTTTACTGCATAACACTGAGATTCATTTTCGTTTTAGTAGCGGTCGCTTTCAAGCACCGCATTCCAGTGCGTCTTTTACCCGAGTTAGTGTGAAAGATATGAGACGATCTATAGAAGTTCGATAATCTGCTCTGTAAGGAAACCGAAACCGTAAGTGCGGCGGTGATGATCCTGTTCATTACGCGAATTGCCCAATCCATTAGGCGCTTTCTTACCCTACTTCGGCATCACCAAGCTTTTCATTTCCGGGGAAATTGGTTTCAGTCTGCCTGAGACAAACCAACCTTCTCTAATCAACATGGGAACGCTCCGATATATAAGGATACCAAGCATAATTAACAAGACCAGAATTTAACGACCATCGTGAGAAAGTGTTAAATTGCCTTGTTTTTCAAAGCACGATCCTCGTCGAAAAAAAAAGGGAAGAGAGCAGATGCGCTTTGTAGCATTCAGAAACTCAAAAGGTAATCTTCGTAAAATTGAACATTTTGCTTTGTAGGGAAACATCTGCTAATTCAGAAGGTTTTCGTCGAAGATAATAGAGTTCATTTTAAGCAAGGATATAATCTAATGTTTTGCAATAGCATTATTTACATACCACGCGCATTGAAATCAATACGCATTGTGTCAATGTGTTAGTGATTCACTGTGGAACAACGGTGACTATTGTATTCTTGAGTAAGAAACTACGACGTATAGCAGGAGGGTAATAACTCGGTGGTGTCCTCTGAGCTTATAGAAGCTGTTCCATACTTCTGATCTGTCACGCACATCTCAGCGCTTCACGGAAACAAAAATGTATCCGGTTAGCAATATTAAAATATGGTCTATAAAACACCAAACAAAAAATCATGCCAGGTTTCGCCCAATTCTTGAGAATCTCTACTCACTAATTATAAAAGATGACGATATTTCTGCTTTGACAGTCAGCGGAAAATGTTGGTAGACTTACTAGGATGGACGATAACCAAGGCTGAAGTTGGTGATGTGTGTCACGATGAACACACCAGGAACACAACTTAAGGGCTACGTAGTCCGAAAAAATGTTGTAAACTAAACTCAGACTCACAGTTGAGTTTTTTAGATTCACAAGACCACTTCCAGCACAAAAGTTAACAGTTGCAGCTTCAGTTATTCATTTCTGGAGTTGACAACAACGGTAACTGTAAACATCAACAAGTGTAACAGCACCTGCGTCGCTTCATGAGTATTGAGCTCCAGTGGATCTTAAAAATTAAATGCATGATCTAAGAGATGGCACAGGCGGCTATCTGCGTTCCAGATGGTTTCAAAAATGTGAATAATACTCAAAAGTAATACTGCAGCAAGGTAGGCCTTCAAAGTGAAGGTGTACTGTTCAGTGCAATGAAGTGAAGACGACACATGGAACGTCATATACCAACATTCCCAGCAAAACTTCGTCTCCAAAAACAGGAAAATTTTTACTAACAAGGTTGTTAACAATGGGATGTGGGTGAGTTCCTCAGAAAAAAAGCAGCAAAGTGGAGTTAAGTCACATGTTCATGAAGTTGGCAAGAAAAAAAAACCTTTAGAAAAAAAACAAGAACTCAATGAGTGTAAGAAGTCGAGGTAGATTTAAGCTTCAAAGTAATCGTGTTCACGGAAAATTACATGAAACGATACAATATAATATAAATTCATAGAAAAGCTGTAGCCCACTCCTTCAGACAGTTATAGGCCGCACAGGCATCTTCAGCACTCGTACCAGCTGTTTTCTGAAAATCGAATGAAAGTAAGACGAATGAGGATAATGGGAACAGGTAATAACAAACAGTTCTTTTGTAGATGAAATAGTTGCGGTACATGAGCAATACCGCTATCATCTGGAATCCAGATGATCTCGAATAACTTGAATGAGCGTCATTACTTTCCTCGCTTTTATAGGGAGCTAAAGTTGCTCGGGGTTGATTCAGGTCACTAGAAGCATACGACAAGCACCACAATGTTCATTATGCTATCCGCCACTTGTATTTAATGAATAGGCAAGAATTTCCAGGTAATTTGCTAAGCTCCACCGTGGGTGCTAGAAGTGCTCGTAAGTTCTGCGGGTGAAGATGTTGGGCGTATTTGTTGGAGTTGACCCCCTAATCGTCAGTGCATATATCACCTCGGCACGGTATTTGAAAGAACCATATTACCTGTTGCTTAGGGTTAGTAAACGAAATGCGTTTAAAATTTCGAGGTCCATAATCTAAGCAATATGAAGCAACATCCTCACCCTAAAACGCTTCAGCTAGACATGTAGGAAGCGACGCTGAGCGATACAGCACAAGAAAAGAACAGCTCAAAATATGAAAACCATTTAAAAGGTTATGAAAGTTCCTCGTTTTCAAAAACAAGTACAAATATTTCAATTCCCAACCGTACTAATCGTAGTTAACCAAAAGTCATTCACATATATTTCCATTTGGATTTCCCAGTCACTACTGCTCCTGCTCTTTGGTATGAACAAAATGTGCAATAAACCTACACAACAAAGCCTTTTAAATTAACCGTCGAACAAAGTTTCGGTCTTAATAAAGTAAGCAAGTAATGGAGAATAGAAGGCGAAAAAAAGTTCAAGCAAGCCCACCATAAGCCATTCGATGAACGACCTCTCCTTTCTGCAAATGAGGAATTGTCCGAATAGAATATACGCCTGAAAAAAAAACTGATTACAACAGTTTCCGTAAAAGTATTTGCAGTAGAAAACCACTTAGTATTCCAGTATTGACCTTATCGTATCCAAGATCGACGAGGGTCCTACATGGATTGTGCGCGATTCCTGCGATTGCTGAAACTGGCTTGCCACGCATTGGCTCATTCACGAACTCGCGGTGCTTCATAGATGGAGACATCCTCTGCGAAAACAAGAAATGTTCAGTACTAACAGAAAAAAAACGATCACTCAGAAATTTTCGAGTTCTACGCAAAATATCGAACCAAGACGGAATGTCTAACTCAAAATTGTTTCAGCATGCTCAAACCTTCTTAAAGCACCGTCATATAGTTTGGATAGTCAGCTTGAACATTCAGCACGATATAGAGAAAAACACAAAATTTTACTTAAGTATGTCATAGCAGAAAAGCTGGTCGCTCTGTATTACCGGATAGATCGCTATACAATGGCAACAAGCAACTGTGTAACGGAAACGGATATTCATGAAAGAAGGGAGGACTTAAACAAATACGCTCAAGTCTCTGGCTGAGGTACATTTAACACAGAAACGTCATTTACTTCTGCATACCACATAATTATAGCTTTATATCTCACAAGAAACCCCAAAACCTGTATGTCTCACAATAATGAAGTATGTTATCTTGATTCCAAACGGTAGGGCGAAAAATCACGCCAATCGCCTCAATCGTAGAGGAATCCAGGCTTGTTCTAAATCCACATGGACCGCAACCGTCACTGGCAAAGAGCTGTGAACGCTCTAGCATGATTACCTTGGAAATCCATAAAAGAAAACTCAACGTTTACTATGTCGGTGACAGAAATTGGCAAGTCATCACAGCGAATCCGAACACAATCAACCACACCCCCACCACAGCTCAACAGCTAACACACACTTACGTACTTGGCTATTTGAACGGTACGTCCTCAGTGGTTTTGTAGGCTCCAGCACTTGCCTGGAGTTTCGAGGTCAGCCTGGTCAATGCAGCCCAGGTCGCCACCACCACAGGCAGTCGCCGACCTTGTGGATCAGACGGAGATTCACCACCATGCGACTGGTTTGATACCAGGACGGTAGTGGAGCCGGTCTTTGTCTGCTTTTAGATGGGCTACCCGGTGGAAACGCCGGACTCCTTCTCAGCTTGGAAGATCCTGCCGGGGAGAAGGAATCACTGCTGTACATCGCAGCCCGCCACCCTGTCACGATGAGGCGGTAAACTGTTGGGAGATAATTAATGAACATATGTTCAAAACTACAAATAAGCCCTAATCTACCTCGTATATCGTACCCAACGGATGATTCCCTCGTCGAAGAGTGCCATTAGGCGAACAGGTCAGCACGCCTCGTACAGCTCCCTGAAAATATTTCAAATACATAACTGTGATTGCAGTAAAGAAATTAACACATTCGCTGCAACTCTTAAATTTGTGTGCGAAACACCTGGGACTACGTTAATTTTCTCTCCACTTGTAGTGTTCGTTGAAATCAATGCAGTCCAGGCATTCATTGTGTTGTTCTTGTAGAGACTGGTCTAGTGCTAAAGAAATTGGGAAGCTATACCAGTCTTTCAAGAAATCAACAAAACATTGTTATACTTAATTCATCATAAAACATGCTAACTAAGCTGGTATTAGGAGCAGCTTGGTGCACCACGAGACGTGCCGCTATGTAAGAACTATAAAATCCAAGTGAATAGTGTATAGTATAAGGTTCGTTGTAGACTGTAGAATAAATGTTTCTGTGAACAGCGTTTTTCACGAAATTAGCACATGACTGCGATAGAAAGCGTGTAAAACACACTCCTGCTTTAAACGCGATCTTTCTGAACGCCTATCCCTTCCAAAACCACTCGCTTTGGTTGTGACTAGTACACACATACGGTAGCACTAGACCTCCTACAAGCATAGTTAGCGATTCGTCACTTGGTCACAGCGATAAAATGTCTGAATTTTGAGTTACCCTTACAGATGACCGGACGGAATTGTCACTGCCTCCAGGAACGTGTGCAGCAAGGCGTGAGCGACGCTGTTCTAAACATGTCCACGTAAACAAATGTGCACCATAAACTTCGATCAATGTAACAAAAAAGAAAAAACACGTTACCAATTCGCCCTCTATGACTTCTCGAGCCTCGGACACGTTCGGGACTAGGTGGAGGGGTGTCGAATGGATGGCTGGTGCCCACCGATCCTGCTCTCTGATCCTCGTTAGGGGAATACAATCTGATAGGCTCTGAACGACGCATAGGTAGTTATTGTAAGTATTGGACAGCAATGGTGAATGTACCGATTTGAACTACGGCCGGTGTGAGAAGCCGCTTCGCAAGCGCGCGCAAGGAATCGGTGACTTGGAGCAGATTAACTCAATCCACTCCAGCATTTAAATGCAAGCGGTCTTTCAAGTTCTTCAAATCTTTCGACATCTTTGTGTTCCAGATTATCTGCTTTTGTTATAGAGGTGCTGATTTTGGTGGATTTGCTGAATTCAAGTAAACACTAGCAGGAAGTTGTTTCTTTTTTGGACCGCAACATTCTCGTTACTTTTTTCCTCTATGAGCTTATTTTCTCCATTTCCTCTTTCGTATTTTTTTTTCTTCATTTCCTGGTTACGCTTTAGCAAACACAGGCGCTTATCAATGGTGAAGGATCCTGACTATACAATCACAGTTACGCTGAGATATTTGCATAACTCCGCACCGCAGGTGTCTGCGGTGAGGATTGAACAGGCTATTACCCTCGCTGGGGGGCTAACGTGTTTACCACCACACTATGCGGATCATTCATTTCGAATTTCTTTCAGCGGCATCTTAACCTAAAGATGGTATCAGCAATCACTCTTCAATGGGATTGATCTTGAGAGCACAAAGCGACATTGAACCCGGTTAACCTGAGGCTTCCCCCGAAGGTTTGCCGCCTCATCGTGGCTGGGAGGTGTTCCTGGGTGTGGGGTTCCGATGTACAGCGGGGGGGACTTATCTCTTTGGCGCGAATCCCAAGATGAGAAGGGGTCCGGCGTACTCAACATTAAGGCTAGCTAGGATTAAACCAATACTAGGATCCACCACCATCTTGGTATCAAATTTGTCACGTAGGGGCAAATCTCCATCTGATCTACAAGGGCGGCGACTGTATGTGGTGGTGATGACCTGTTGCAGTATTTGGCTATGCTGATCTCGGCTCTAGTGAATCCCAATGATTAAACCAGTAAATCTCAGGAAAAAGTGGAGATTATGCTATGGCCCGCATAATCAGTGATGACGGGCCATCCAAGTGTCGAAATCACAATGTTAACTATTCTATTTACTACCTACTACAGTTATTCACTATAAATTTCATCTAATTTCACCGTATTTGTCTAAGTTTTGTGTCTGTTTAGGTTTCATTTCTTTTTCTGAAATACATCCATTTCAGGACGATTGCGATTCCGTCGACAACTGAACTGAAGCAGCACACATCATGTCGACAAGTACAGAACGTCGTAGATCCTGAAACGGCAGGAGCTGAACCCATGTGAAAATCCGAACGCGCCCATGTACGTGGTGGTAATTCGACGAATCAAGCTGGAGTGTTCTCTAGGACGATTAAGCTTCATGCTTTCTTTCAACTTCGGGTAAACTTTAAGAAAATTGGGTAACAAACTTATTGCTAACTTCCAGAATACTTAGACAAACACGCACACCTTGATTGGTACTCCAATCGCAGTCTCTAACGCACCAATCTTTGCAGACAAGTGCTTCGTAATGAGTTTTGGGAGAGGTAACCCGGTATACATCTATGCTCGCACCTTTCGAAGCTGCCGTTACGCAGCGGATTACGCAGTCCATAACCTTTAGTGAGTGATTATCTGGAGTAGATATGACACGTTGAATTACTCCACAACCTTAATATGAAACGAAGCGCTTTATAGTGAGGAGGATAACTACGCTAAGTGTATTCGAAAACGACTATCCTTAGCCATCTGATTTATTCACAGTAATGCTTGACTTTACAAAGGTTCGGACAAATGAACAACTCTAACAGCGTGAATTTTCCACCGACACTTGCTCACCTAAAATAATCAGTTCTAGGTAAGAAATCGCTGGGCTTTTTTTGTGTGTAGCGGTAAGCGATACTTCCCATGCTTGTAGCAAATGGTGCAGTAGTGACAGCTCTCAAATGGATTCGTCGTGTGAAACACACCTGCCTGGAACAAAGCACAGTCATAATGTCCAAGACTGTGCTTTATATAGCTGTTACACAAAAATGATAATCTATGCGCAATTCGGACCCTTGGTCAGTGGAAAGTTGCAAGCAGTAAACCCCTTCAACTCCCGCAAATCTTCGTAGCGGCTCTTCGCCAGTACCCCAGTTCGCCAGCTCTCTTCCATGCCGGCTACTGAGTTCGACATTGAGGATTGTTTGTCAATGTTTCCTTTGAAATTTGACCTGTGAAAAGGTTTCAATACGATTTCCTAAGGTACTTCTTGAATACTGGACCGCCTTCGATTACACATTTTAAGTTATTGGCAGAGAAGAGAACACGACAAAGAAATTTCTCTACTTTGCAGAACGAAAAAACTCGGAAAACTCTTGAAATACATAGAAACCATAGGATGGGAAGCTGTTTCAAAAAAGTTCAAAAATAATGAATTCCGTGGTTATCCCCCCCCCCAAATTTGCAAGTGAATAAGACGAGTGTATATACCGAAGAAAACCCGTGGAAAAATGTTCAAAATCATTAGGAACTAGTGAAGTACGCTGGGTTTATATAAAACTGACTTGATCGTATTCTTGAAGTATCCGATTTTGAGTGTGAGGAAGACGAGAGTTTCAGATACAGTACTGTACTTTAGCTTTGATATTAGCCATCTGGTTTCGACTATGTGCCTCTTCAGGCAGGCTATTTAATCAAATTGGAAATAAATGAGTTTTTTTGGAAAATAATAAGTGTTGAGATAGGAAACTGCTTTAAAAGTTGAAAGATATTGTAATTTCCTGAGGTTTTCAATAGCTTTGAAACGAACAGAGATCAGTACACATTGTAGAAAAAAACCCACAGAAAAAAAAACTTTTAGAAGCAACAGAAAGAAAATTTGAGCGAGCTACTTCCATTTGTGAACAGCTTCGTTGTATTCCTTACTTGTCACTTGTGTTGAGGTTTGCGACACTGTTCGTGCTTCCCGTTACTCTGCTTGCCTATTGTGAAACTGTAGGAAGAGTGGATGGACAGCTGTTGATGGGTTAATAGCAATGGTATAGGTGAAAATGGTTACGCCTCTCCTACTTATTGACAACAGGATTCGAATACTGCAAAAGCATTCTGGAAACGCGAAATAATGGCTGTACGAAAGCAATTATCTTAGTGAAATAGCTGTACTGCTGTATGGATAGGTATGGATCTACGTTGTCAACGCTAACATAGCAAAGCTAGTTCCACACTAACACTGGAACCCCTGGAAACGTTAACCGAATAGAAACCCATACCAACCTCATGTTTGAAAAAATTTTTAAAGTTTTTCTCGACGATTTTCGCAAGATATTTTCCTGTGAAGAATATAAAACTAAGAACAAGCTTATTGTTTTCGGGTTGGTCAGGATGACAAGACAGTGTCCAGCGAAGGAGTTTACAATACGAATGGAGTTGTCCGCCTGAATTGTAGCTTTAAGGAGAGTTGATAGCGTTCGTGTTCTCATCGAAACATACTTGCTCACTGTTTTAAACGATTAATGTCCCAATTCTGACGATGAAAACGAACAGTACAGAACTGCCGTTAAAGGGAATATATTCAGAATAAGTTCACCATAACTAAAACAAAATCTACGACTCCTTTAAAAAAAAGAAAATACAAGGCACTTACAACAGTTGACAAGGAGCGAGAACGACGTCCAGCCTGGAAGCTGAAAGGAATGCCTAATTGCGTCCGTTGCGATTCTATTTGTTTAACACTACTTACACTTTGAGACAATACTTACAATGAGAAGGACTTTGTAGCAAATTTTCTCTTATGGAAAGTAAGCTTTGCTTGCATATTTGAATAGCCTGCCTTCACCGATAGTGCTTGCTTCAGCATAATTTCCTTTGCTTCTGTCGCATAGTCGTCGTTAATGGAGGTGGTCTGCTATGAACATGGTGACCTACTTGAGGCCCATTACGTATTCCTAAAGTCGCTTCCGTATGCTAATGCAAGTGGTTGACTTTCGCTTGCATCCTCTTGTAGTCCAGTTCACTCCTGTTTTCGTCCCTCTGTGGTGTGTTCGTCTTATTAAGTGGCAGGATCTATTATTACTGTATTAGGTCAATATTGGTGTATATTTTCCTGGATCTCAAAGATGGATGATAGGGTCCGCAGATCTGTGCTACGTATCCCGGGTAAACCTTCTAAGTGCCACACAAATTTCAGATGACACCATTTAAGGGCTTTGTGGGTGGAGTGCAGATTTCACGACGTGGTTGCAATATCAGTCTACGTCTCTACAGCAAGCGGAACGCTGGAAAAATTGCTGAATCGAAAAGATAGGTGTTTTTCCCTCTTTCAACTTGTTCATGAGCGCTTTCAAAAGTGTTTTTTCTTACAAAAAATATTAATTATCTTGCTTCTTTCCGTCAAGGAAAAAATTTTCATTCGCTGAATTTTGGTGAAGGGTTTTTGCTGAATTTTAGGCTGTCTGGTGAGAACAAAAGGCAGGGTGGAAGAATGATTATAATGTTAACGCTTCAATTTCTGTCTACTATTATTTTTCACGGCAGCGTATGATTTGAAGTGCAACCACAACGCTGCTGAGATATTCGCAGAACTTGGACTCCGAGCCGGATCAAACCACGATTGTCCTTTCCGGATGCTCGCGTATTGCACACTGCACCACGGAAGCACTCGCTATGCGTTTCTCTTAGCTAGTTTTCTACTTAACGCTGGTATCAGCAATCACCCATCACAATTATTATAGTTCGTAGTCAACTTTATTCCTTAATATGTTTATGGAATGCTGGAGCAGCACATTTTGCTTTCTATCGGAATAAGGATTTTACTGAAAACTTGGTGGACTATTAGAAGAAATTGTCCTACTGCTGGAATGATGCACATGATTTTCGTAGAAAAATCTCACTCTGAGTCACTTTAGATCCAAATTTTGCACAAACTTTATTTTTCTAATTTTCCTAAATTTTTCCTAAATTTCCTTTTTACTAAATTTCCTCAATTGATCGCAGGACCAGCTTGTATTAGCGATGCATTCCGGGATACCATCGCATGCTACTTGATGACATCTCAAAAGTTCGGTAATAGCTGTGATCTGTTTATATGAATTTAAAAGTATTGGATCCTCTTGTCCACTGCTGCTTCCATTCGTCTTTGTTGCCTCCTTAACGTGGTGTTTTGCACTTTTATTGCACAGTTCATCATTTTGGTGTTCTGGTGAGTATATCAGCGATCTCGCAAGCCAACAGGCTTCTACATGTTGCTAAGTGTTTGACAACCACATGCATGCCAGGACATGCTTTAGAAACATCTCTAGTTGCTAATTCTTTCCTTTATTGCTGATTTCTAATGTCGCTTTGTTCTCTGACCGATCTCGCTTTCTTCCTGCACACGGAATACTCGGATTCTGATGACAGCTTCTTATGCTTTCCGTACCTTTAGCTTCCGTCTTGTCAAGTTTGGTTTCAAGACATTTGTGTTGTGGACTTACTGGTCTGGATAGACACCACTGGAGCGTTCACTGGTATTCATTTTTGCCTTGTGTGAGTAGAAGATTCAGGTGAATGTCGTTCTTCATGAATACCATCTTTATCAGATCTTGCGGTTTTTGTCACAAGCACCAAAGATTTCATTAATTGCTAGTTACATTAGATAGTGTTAAGTAGCTTTTCAACTATCTGGCGATAACCTTTCAATTGAGATTTTGGTAGCTTCTGAGCATCGTAGTGGAATTTTGTTATTATTCTCACTGAAACGGGGCCACTTTTTTTAGCCTTTCATGCAGAAATTTGTTAAACCATTAAATGCCAATTTAATGTCTGCAATAATTTATGGAGCCGCACATGTAGCCAATTTAGTAGTCATTCCTCCGATGGCGATCCTTATAACGACATTCAAATGCGCTTGGACGGCGGATTTCGTTTTACCTGGAAACAGAGCAAACCATCGACTATGTATGCCCATGCGGTGCCCTGCCAGACAGCTCCAAGGAGTCATTGTTGTGAACAGATACACATTCATTCACCTCTGCGACGGGCTTTTTTTTCCAGTTGAATGCATGGTGCAGCACGCAAGGGTTGGTCAGCGCTAAGCGCGCTATCCTTTATCATTTCTGCTTCCGTTTCTTTTTTCATTTCCATAAAGCGTCTCATCTCTTATGTTCTTTTTTAATCCTTAAATTTCCTACATTTAAAGAGCTCTTGCTTCGCAGTTAGTCTGTAGCTTACCGAAAATTGTTTGTTTCTATCATTGTTGACAATCACATAGATGAATCCGCGCGTACGATTCGAGAGATATTCAACCACGCGCGTAATCGCCAACCTTGTGTAGTGTTTAAGGATTTCAATGCTGCTTGATTTCGGTTGTGCTACGTGATATCTTTTCTTACCGTTTTCTCATTCAGTTACTATTTCCTCATTCGTTTCATGTAGTAATTTGTTAGTTTTACTATCCTTAAAAAAATTCTGTCTATTATTATTGTGTACCGCAATACTTTCAAATAGTTGGACGTTCACTCTTGGGGGGCACTTCTGCCCATCTTGAAATTCAAAGGCAGGGTCTTCCAAAATGAGGAGGAGTCCGGCGTTTCCATCAGCTAGCCCAGATAAGAGCAAACCAAGACCAGGGTCCACCATTGTCCTGGTATCAAACTAGTCGCATGATGGCAAATCTCCGTCTGATCCAAAAGGTCGGCGACTGCGTGTGGTGGTGGCGACTTGGGGTAGACATTGACCAGGCTGCCCTCGGGACTCCAGGGAAGTGCTGGGGCCCACAAAACCACTGGGAATGGGCCGTTCAAGTATCCAAATAAGTAAGTAAGTTCATTAATTGGCCAGATGCTCATAGAATTAACTCGATGCCGTAATCTGAAGTGCTGGCTGTTAGTGAAACTCGTTTTTTGAAGTCCACGTCATATGATATCCGTGCATTATACTAGTTAACAAGTTATTCAACCGACTAATTATTTAAAACGATAACTATTTTAACCTTTTTGCTACTGCCTACTATTTTTTGATGGCAAGGTATATTGCGAAATATAACTTCAACGAAGCTGAGATATTTGCAAAACTCTGGACCGCAGGTGCCTATGGTGCGGAACGAACGCGTTATTGTCCTTTCCGGGGAGTAACGCGTTCACCACCACACCATGCGGGTCCTTCGTTTCGCCTGTCTCTCAGCTAGTTCTATCGATCTTTTTGCCATCAGCAATCACCCGTCAACGGGATTGATCTGGGGAGCCCAAATCGGCGTTGAACCCAGTTAAGCGGAGGCTATAGTTATAATCACAATTTTAACCTTTTTGCCTACTGCCTACTCTTTTTTGATGGCAGGGTATATTGCGAAATATAACACTGACCTAATATATGTTGGGTTTTCTTTCTGGATTTCCAAGATAATCCTGCCAGAGCGTTCACAGCTCTTTGCCACTGGCGGTCGCCGTCCATGTAGATTCAGAAGAAGCCTGGATTCCTCTACGATTGAGGCGATTGGCGTGATTTTTCACCCTACCGGTTGGAATCAAAATAACATAGATAACATACTTCATTATTGTGAGACATACAGGTTTTGGGGTTTCTTGTGGGATATAAAGTTGAAATTGTGTGGTGTACAGAAGTAGGTGACGTTTCTGTGTTAAACGTACCTCATCCAGAGGCTTGAGCATCTTTGAGTGCTCCCTTCTTTCATGAATATCCGTTTCCTTACACAGTTGCTTTTTGCCAATTGTATAGCGATCTATCCGGTATTCGAGAGCGACCAGCTTTTCTGTTATGACATACTTAAGTAAAATTTTTGTGAATTTTTCTATATCATGCTGAGTGTTCAAGCTGACTATCCAGATTATGTGACGATGCTTGGAGAAGATTTCAGCATGCTGAAGAAATTTTGAATTAGACATTCCGTCTTGGTGCGATATTTTACGTAGAACTCGAGAATTTCTGAGTGATCGTTTATTTCTGTTAGTCCTGAACATTTCTTGCTTTCGCAGAGGATGTTTTCGTCTGTGAAGCACCGCGAGTTCGTGAATGAGCCAATGCGTGACAAGCCAGTTTCAGCAATCGCAGGAATCGCGCACAATCCATGTAGGACCCTCGTCGATCTTGGATACGATAAGGTCAATACTGGAATAATAAGTGCTTTTCTACCGCAAATACATCTACGGAAAAGGTTATAATCAGATTTTTTAGGCCTATATTTTATGTCGTCTTTTTTAGGCCTATGTCCCTTTTTAGGCCTTTTTTTTAGGCCTATGTCGTCTTTCGTACCCTACACCAGGCCCAATAGATGGTTGACTACCGGCTTTTCGAGAAAAGTCTTTCCGAGACCTCCTAAACTCTTATTACGAGTTAATTGTTCTGTGAATCTTTGTAACAGTGCAATTACAAATATTGGCAGGAAATGCTATCTTTAGGGGTGGGGATAGCGCAGTGTTTAATGATACCATCTATCACCAAACAAAGGCGCTAACTCGATCACCGCCCCAGTGCTCCCCTCCAATCCACGTGGAAACATCTTAGCCTGGCTATCTCTAAAACTGCAAGGAGGTTCGACTCGACCACCATTCTGAGACATTCTAAAAGAAGACGAAATCTTCAAACACCAGTTGAAGCAACACACGAAATGTTCGAAGGCCACAGTGGACGATGAATGCGAGTAAACAAATCGAATGCAAGAATTGCTACGGTCCGCATAGTGGATGTGACGACGGATCACGAAAAATAAGTAAAAATGCTACCTTTCATATCCATTGTTGCCACAATTCGTTTTTATTTGGAGTGATGAAGTGGTTATGTTATTATGTTAAGTACATTTGTAGACCATGCCGATGAATTCTGTACATAACGCATCAAACGAACTATTACACAGTGCAGAAGCGTCGTTAGAATGTCGTGACGATACCGTGGGTTTAAATACGTTATCATTTGTATCACTCACATTTCTTTTGAACTTTTGGTATCTAATGAATGGCCGACTGCGTAAAAAAGTACTAGCAGATTCTTTTTTAAAAAGCTGTTAATCAGTTTTCGGAAGGGAGAACCGGTGGGATAATATATCCATACTCCCTTTTTCATGGCCATCCCTTTTGAACACATTGGCCGTTCTTTTCACACATTACCTGTCATACTGCAAGGTTTCTGTTCAATGATGGACCACCAATACTGTGTAATTGTTCAAGAGGCGTGACGTCCACGATGTCGGGAACTATCGTCCAATCTGCTTTCTGTATGTCGTCTGCAAACTTTCTACTCGAGTTATCCTAAACAGGTTTCACAGAACACTGGACGAAAGATAGCTATGTGAGCAAGTCGGGTTTCGAGAATTATTCAGTATGGTGGATCATATCTGCACGATAACATAAGAAGAGTCAGTGAAGTATCGCGAGTGTACAAAAGATCGCTGTGTCTCGCTTTCATCTATTTACGGAAAGTTTTTGACTCCGTTGAGATAGAAGTAATAATGAAAGCGCTGAACGGCCAGTGCGTCCCTACTCAGTATCTAAAGTTTCTTCGTAAGCTATGTAGAAATTTCACGACCAAAATAGCAGCGTTCTACAGCGATGTTATCACAGGCGTCAAACGAGGTGTTAGACAAGGCGATACCATCTCGCCAAAATTATTTACAGAAATTCTAAAAGGTGGTCGGCAATTACACCATCTTCACTTTACTGATGACGTCGTTTTTATAACACCAAACATTAGCCAGACACAACGATGCTTGCCGATTTCGATAAAGCCTGTGGAAAGATTTATCTTCGACTAAATTTCACAAAAAATGGATGTTGATGAGGAAGGGATTGGTTTCTTATGCCCTGTTCATGCTGAACGGAATGGACAGGTCATAATGCTCCAGCTACGTCTATCTAGGGCGGGAAATCAACACTGTGAACGACTTAGCTCTAGAGTTGAGCAAGAAAAAACCAGCGGCTTGCGAAGCTTTCAAGAACATCGACGGTGTAACGAGCAGAATAGAACACCCACATCCGCGTCCTTTTCGACTACATGGTAATTCCTGCCTTAACATATGCATTAGAAACTTGATCGGTGCATAAACAGGATGGAAGATCATTCAACGTAACAGAATGCGTAGTCGAATAGGCGATCCTAGGAGTGTCCCGTATTGCGTAAGTAAGAGGAGGTATCCGAAGGTCCAGCGTACATCAACGTCAAAAAATCAATGATGTCATTCTCTACGCGAAGTAATAAAAGACAAGATGAGCTGGGCGCGCAGTGCGTATTAACGACAACCAACGAGCAAGGGCCGTTAGTGACTGGATTCCTCAGGATGTTAAACGCATTGCAGGGATACCACCAACCCCATGGTCAGATTTCTTAACGAAATCCCTAGAAGGAAGATATGATGTCCAACGAGTCCCTAGAACGAACAGAAACCACTGGGATACTCTTTGCAGGTAACAGGGAGAAATGGAAGATTTACTAGCTCCCGCTCAAGTCACAAGACGATCAACGGGACGATGGGTGATACAGCCTACTGTGTTAATCAAAGAACTAGCACTCAAGAAGTTGTATTCCATTGTGTGCTCGTTTGTTAAAATTCCTTTATAGTGTTAGTTTCTTTGGTGCACGTGTGGCAGAGTTATACTATAAAGCCGTTCTGAATTAAACTGCACGTGTTATTCCAAACTTTGTCTTGAATATTTGTACCTCCTGCGAATTGGTACTGTGCTAAACACATTTATTTAAGATATCTTGGTCAAGTGTTGGCGAAGACGATCGGTCAAGAGATGACGAACGCAATTGGTCAAGGGATCAACCAGGCGATTTTTCAAGCAGTGACGAGGACAATCGGTCAAGAGATGACGAACGCAATTGGTTAAGAATTCAACCAGGCGATTTTTCAAGCAGTGACGAGGACGGTCGGTCAAGAGATGGCGGACGCAATTGGTTAAGAATTCAACCAGGCGATTTTTCAAGCAGTGACGAGGACGGTCGGTCAAGAGATGACGAACGCAATTGGTTAAGAAGTCACTCAGGCCTCTTTTCAAGCGATGACGAAAGCGATTGATCAAATGATGACGAACGCGGTACTTCTAGAGAGCTTAGACGGACTTTGTACTTCTGCATTTCGACGCTTCATTAAGGATTGTAAGTGGACTTCGATAGATTGCCATATACTAGTTTGTCAGATTGCTTCCGTTTAGTGTTAATACTGCTCCTTCTTTGGTACAAGGCTTAGGCTTGGAAAAAAAACGGATGTGGTACATAACTGTGCATTATGAACGCCTGGAGCATTATATTTTTTGAAGCAAACAAATTTCATGGCACTCCACCTATTGGCTAAAAAAAAATTTCTGTCAAAAAGAACAGAGTAGTTATGCACGACGCAAAGAGTGCTCATTACTAAGCATTAACTTAAGAGAAAGCAACATAACTGTTTATAATAACTGTTTGTAAACAACCAGATCAATGTGCCTTTCACGAGCGATGTTGATAGAGGGGGTCGTCCTGACTTGCATCATGGAATATTCAATGGACAATTAAATGTTATTGGGAACTACCCGATAAAATAAAGCTATATTAGCAATATTACATAGTAATAAAATCAACTACTACAACGAATTTAGTGACGTATGCTTTCTTCTGTTTTTTGCTCTTCTTTGTAATATAGCCTGAAATCAATTGAGTATGAGAGGGTGTTTCCGTACGTGTTCATTCTTCTGTCCATTAAAGCGCTTGTAAGACTTATTTAGGGTTCGACACAGATTTTCTATTTTCTTGCTTCGCTCTATTTTTATAAACCAAAGAGGTTTTGTTGTTAATGTTTCGTTCTTTTTGTTTTGTTTTGTTTGTTAATGTTTCGTTCTTTTTGTTTTGTTTTGTTTGTTAATGTTTCGTGTTAGCATTTGGATTTAACTGTTGAGTTCCTTTAACTCGAATTTTGCTGGTTCACTCACAGAGAAGAGTGTTTCTACTGTTTGTTTGTCTGTTTTTATCTGTTTGTTCTAGTGCAATGAAAGTAATTGTAAAAAGTTGTTGGCTGTCACCTATTTGACTAGGCGGACAACCTATGAGAGACAAGCCCGATTGTGCAATATTAGTCCATTTGTTCTAAATTATCAGTTGGTATTTTGAATGAATCTACCAGTCCGTGAAAATGTCTAAAATGGTGAAACCACAGCGGCATCTGAAACTAGAGTCGAACTTTGCCACTACATCCTCAGAGGAAGCAAAAGTACAAAGTCATGTTATGCAAGCTATCCAGTAAAGATGGATGTTTTTTTTACTCTACACTAAAGGCGGCTGCTTTTCTTTACTCCGCACGATGAGTAGAAGTGTGCAGATACCACAACGTTTTCATTTGACTTCCTTCGGATGTGGGATCGACTGCTGCCTAAGGATTTTTGTCCTCATGGATGTCACCGAACTCTGGTCTAATTGGTTCTTCCTGAAATTCTAGAATGGAGCTTCTTCAAATCTTCACTGGCACTAGCAAGACTTTGTGGATCGAAAGCTGTTTTCAAACAAATCTCTTGCGAACCACCGCCTCACGCCATCATAACGCCATCGCTAGCACTGCATTGCTAGCTCCTGTTTACAACTTCTTAGTTGCATCAAGTTATTTATATTTCTTGTAAACATTTGTTTTCTTGTTTGATATGGTGCTTCCTGCTAGGGACGTACCTATTCAGGCGTGCTGGTATGACACAATCCGTGTTGATAAAACTGATGAACGGTTTAACAAGGGAAGAAAGCATTCGTCTACCGATAAGTGGTGTGTGACTCTATGCTCATGTAGAGTTTGTTCTAGAAAGGTTACTTTTGTTCAGCATGTGTGCACGGAGATTTGAGAGAAGATACCACTACAGATCATCCGGCAGAAACTTAAGAGAGAATAGTTTGACGCGGCGGAATCGGAACCGTGTTTTAGTGTTGTGGAGTACAGATAAAAAGAAGGTTCCTCCGATATTTGCAGTGTTTGAGGCTCTCCCTTCGATAAACTCATGAAGACAGGATATCGAAGTGTGGAACAAGGGAGAACTTTTCATAGAAATAAACGTCAGATTTAGCCCTATTTCCCCTGTGTTGTAAAGATTTGCAAACGTTGCACACATTTTTGGCAATTCGTGTTCTAGACATGACTTTTTGACTTATGATTTTATGCATGATTAAGCTGGCAAGAAGTCGGTATGAAAACTTTTGCTGAGTTAACGTATCAGCTCCTTCGCCTTTTTCAGATGCGCGTTGATCCGAGTCGGTGGTCGCAACGTGGTAATTGTTGCGATGTGGGTGTTCGTTGTCCAGTCCGTCCGAATCCAGTAGAAGGAGCACCGCTCGAATGCGACGAATATTCACATTGGGACAACGGCCTGCTGTGGACCATCGGCTCGGATCAACCTGCCGCCTCTGAAAAAGATTAGGTGCTCAAATGTAAGTCGAATAAAGTTTTTTTTAATCAACATCGTGTCAACTCAGTCATGACTATTGACTGTTCTTACCGTGGTTTAGTGAAAGTCGTTTTTTTAGGATGCTTTTTTACCTACAGTTTAAGCATGTGGAGCTACTGCTGAAATCATCCGGAAGGCTTTGTTGACTAAATTGATGGAGGCTCTATACTGAGAAAGTGTTGAAAATCGCCTTGACTGGGTACAAGATTCAATTGAACCTGAGTTATCTTTTAGTGGTATTATTTATATGCCGTCGAGTAAATGTCTACTAAAGAAAATCGTGCCAAAAATTGGAGATACTACTTGGTCGTTATGACAAGCACTGTCAAATTATAAGACTCCAAACATGCCACAGAAAGTTCTAAACAACTTACACACAACTTACACATGAGCACTCAATGGCAATTTTCCTGTTAATAGCCAAATCACTGAACTCGGCACCAATAGTGACAGGCCTTTAGTAAAATAAACGTCTCGCACTTTTTAGCGGACTAAAAACAACCTGTTGGAGAAAACCTCGCTTAGAAAGAAGACCACTTCACCTGAATAAACTCTTAAGGAGCCGATGACAGTGGATTCGGGAAAGACTAGGAGTAAAAACTGAAAGAAGATTCATTTTTACCCTTTCGAACGCCGAAGCATTTTTTCTTTATGAAGTTTCAATCGCGGAATTCGTTCAATGTTTTCAATTCCCCTTCCTTTCGCAGTTAGATATAGTGCCAGCGACTGAATGAGATTTAGGAAACATAGGTCTACGACATTTATGAGCAGCACCATTGCTCGCCCAACCAGCAGCTCTCTACTTGAGCAATTTTTTCATTGTCACAAAGATCGAGAGCGTCCTGTCAATCACGAAGTATCCACAGTCAATTTCGTAACACTTCGTGACGTCATATTTTGGAATTTGCAGCGATGAAAGTTTCCTGCAAAGAGGGATTTCGCAATAAAAAAATAGCTCCAAGTTCATCTATGAAGTGCAATCTCCCAAAACATTTATTCTTTTCAGGAGCTGCTCATCACTGCTCATCATGTGAATCAGAACCTCATTTGGAAACCACCTCTGAGAATACAAACACACAAAAGGT